>VWZS01004126.1:1010028-1109051 GCA_013397075.1 Rhabdornis inornatus | reverse complement strand
CCCCCCGCCCACGTTGGGGGCGATTCCGACCCCGATCCTGATCCGCACCCGGGTCCCAATCCCGATCCCGGTCCCCTCGCTGCCTGTCCTGCCCGCAGCCCGCCGGGCCCGTCCGCCGGTTGTGTCCCCGCTGGGGTCGGGCACACGCAGCCCAGCTGCCCCAGCAGGGCAGGAGGACAGCGCTGTTTTCCTCCAACTCGGGCGCGGTGCCCACGCTGCCCAGCCACGCACAGCCCGGCACCCACGAGGGTGCAAACCCCTCATCGTGCACCCACCTGCAGCTCTCACCCAGCACCCACCGGGGGACACTCGCCTGATCCCTGCCCGCTGCATCCACCTCACTGCCTGCACCCCAACATCCTCCTCCTCCTCGTGCATCCCCTGGGGACCCGCCCCTGGCACTGCACGCACTGGGACAGAGGTGTCTGCAGCAGCGCTGTGACCCCACCTTTGTCCCTTCCCCACCACCCCAGGGACCGTCCTGCCTCACACTGCCCGCTCTGCCCGTCCCCACTGCAGACCTGTCCCTGTCCCTGCCCACCACCCATGCCTGGGTAACGCTGTCACCCAGGAGGAGTTCCCTGCATCCTTCTGGTCTTTGTCACCCTTGGTGCCACCAGTTATTCTTGTAACAGCGTCTTTCGTGCCACAGTCATGTGCAATCCAGTTCCTGCAGCCCCATTCCTGGCCCAAAGGGACGGCCTGAGGTTACCCAAGCAACTAAGGAGCTGATGGTTCCAGCCTGGAAGTGCTTGGCCTGACAGCTCTAATAATATAATAAAGTATAATATAATCTAATAGATACAATATAATATAATAAATATAATACAATATACAGGCGGGACTTGACAAGTGCTCTGTTTCACAACCCACAGCGACAGTGATGGCTACAGAGGCTCCAGCTGTCCCTGGAGGCACATCCCAGCAGCTGGGGGTGTGTTCCCTGACCCCCTGCCAGGCAGCTGGGGACCTGCTGGCCAAGCTCCACATCTCCTGGTGTCACTGCTCCGGGGAGGCTCAGCCAGGCTGCCACCACAGCAACCCTCAGGGCAGACCTGACCCCCAAATCCCCTGAGTGGTCCCCCATATCTCCCTGTGCCTCCCTCCTCCCCAGAGCATTTCTCCAGGGATCTTTCCCAAATTTCCTTCGCTGTGGTTTATACCCATGACCTACTTCCTCTGCCCAAGGGCCGGCCGTTCCCTCCTCTCTCGCAGCCTTTTGCCCACTTGGAGCCCAGCGATGTTTTTTTCCCTCAGTCTTGCCTTTCTTAGTCAAAACCCTCCCAAATTTCTCACCCTCTCTCCCAGCCTTGTTTTCCCAGCCCAGCTCCCCAGGGCCAAGCCGAGGGTCCCAGCCTGCACAGCCCTTCCAGTGCCGCTCTGTGAGTGCCTCATTCCTCCTCTGTGCCTCTCCCTGCCCTCACTCTCAGCCTCCCTTGGGGATGGCACTCAGACCTCCCTGCCCACACTGCCACGTCACCCTGGAGCTTCAGCAGCTCCCAATGCTTCAGAAACATGTTGGTCTCGCTCACCTGCTGCCTCAGTTTCCCCACCTGTGCAGCAGGGCCAGCCCCTCCAGGCAGGCATAGCTGCTGGTGGGGAAGGTGACAGGTTGGACAGCTTTGTGGCTCCTCACAACCAAAGCTGCTCCCATCCCATGGTGCTTCCATCCCAGGCTTGCCCAAGGCTCATCCCTGACCTCCTCACTCATCCCCATGGATGTGGAGCAGCACATTCCTGGGTGCAGGTGGCCCCATTCCTGCGTGCAAGGCACACACAGGTCTGGGATGCCCAGAGAGGGATGGTGACTCCTCTGTCCCCAGCAGAAACACGGGGCTGGCTCAGCCACCCCTTCCCAAGCACCCGAATAATCAATTATCACTGAATCTGCTGGCAGCAGGCAGGAGCATCTCCATCAGCCAGCTGCACACTGCCACGGGGCCTCAGCCAGCACCCTTGGGGACAGACAGGCCAGGGGGCAGAGCTGGGGGGCACCAAGCTGCCACCTCTGTCCCCCAGAGCCCAGGGTCCCCCTGGTGCCAGCTGCCCGATCCCAGATGCCACCTGCCCACTGGGGAAGCTCTGTGGGGTAAGACATGGAATTTCAGAGATCTTTCTGACTCAATACCCTCCTACACCTCTCACCTGCTGCTCCAGCTCTGCTTTTGCAGAGGCTGGGACGAGCATGGGCACAGAGGGCGAGGGGGAAAGAGCAGAGCTGGTGGCTGGGCAGCAGCAGCAGCAGTGAAGGAGGTGATGGGCAGTTGATGCTGCAGGGTCCGGGTACACAAATCTTCTACATCCTTGGGAATGGTCACAGTCCCAGGCGTGGCAGAGTTCAAACATCATTTGAACAATGCTCTCAGGCACAGGGCGGGATTGTTGAGGTGTTCTGTGCAGGGCCAGGAGTTGGACTCGATGATCCTTGTAGGTTCCCTGTCCATAACTCAGGATATTCTGAGATTCTATGATCCTTCCCATGCCAGGGCAGCCCTAGCCACATGAGACTCCCTGCTCCATCCTTTCCCTGGTGGTTTCCAGCAGCACCTGGACAAAGGTCCACGGAGTGCTGTGCTTCCCCCTCCCTGCCCATCTGGCCAGGAAATGGGGCTCCTCTGTCCCCCAGCTCTGGGGCACAAACCACTTTGCTCCTGATGACGATGAAGCCGTTCAACGCTTTGGTTTATTGTGTGAAGTTCACAATTCAGGAGAGGGAGAGAAGGGGTGACATGGATGTGCCCAACCCTGGTAAGTGCCCAGCACCTCCATGGTGGGAAGAATGGAGCTGAAAAGGAAAAGGGGAGCTCAGGGGGGATGAAGTGGGCAGATCCAACACATCCTGCTCCTTGCCAGTGAGCGTGGCAGAAAGGAGGGGAAGATCTGCCTTGTCTGTACCCCAGACAGCACTGGAGCTGTGTCCACCAGCAGCGCATGCATGGACTGGTGGATGCTCCAATGCTCCAGTGTCTGTGGGCTGGTGGATGCTTCAGTACCTTGGTGTTCTGGGTTACAATGCAAAAATGTGTATTCTATCACCATCTGTTGAAATGTGGGAGGGGTGGTGATCCTTATCTCTGTGGGAGATATCCTCTGCTGATGGACCATGTGATAAAATCAGGGGGACAGTCATCTTTATCTTTTCACAACCCATCCTTCCTCCAAAAGATATCTTCTGTTAATGGCCTATTAAGTCCTACTGTATGACCGATAAAATTCCATCATCCTATTGGGAGATGCTCCAGCCAGGGGGAGGAGCCAAGCATTTCCTGCCCAGATCAAAGCTGACATTTGGAACATCAGAGCAGCCTTTTCCCACTGGATTCCAGAGGAAAACCAGAGCCTTGCACATCATCCCTGGAGCTTTGGAGGAAAACTGCACCTTGTCCAGGAGCACTGCTCCAACAGAAGCACATCTGTCACTGCAGGAGGATGCAGCCACCATGGAATGGGACTGCATCAACACCCTGACTGACTGACGGGGTGTCAGGTTGTATCCTGACTCTGTCAGTGGTTTTCTTTTGTATTATTGCATGTATTTTATTTTTTCTCTTTTTTCCTATTAAATTGTATTACTGACTTGGAGTCTCTCACTGGTTTTGCTTTCAAACCAGTACACTTGGCTGCTGCAAAACTGGTCTGAATGGAATCAGAATGGTGTGAACAGGAGGAGTTCCAGCTCCTCATCGTCTGCCACCCAGTGTTTGGGGCAGGGTTAGGGGGGCAGGGGGAGCTGGAAGAGCAGGGTTTGGGCAGAGCTGAGGGATCACATGCCCCTATTTGAAGGGAGAGGTTTGTTCAACGAGAAGGAGCCAGAGGAGTAGCAGGACGAGAGGTGGAGAGCTGCTGCTCCAGGCATGTCCTTACAGACAGGTCCCAGGAGGGCAGTGCAGACTGAGGCCCCCTCCCCCAGCACCTCTGGGCCGAGCCAAGGCTCAGTGTCCTCACCTGGTGCTGGTGCCACCTCCCATCCCACCCCAGCACCCCAGCAGGATCTCCACCTGAATGATTCCCACAGCATCCCATGCTGACACCTTCTATCATTCCCAGCCCTCTCGACTGACACCTGAGGGCTGTCCTGGAGCCCCCCATCCCCTTCACCATCCCAGCAGCTCCAGGGTGCAGGGCAGAACCCCGGGGGGAAGCAGCAGAGCAGTTGTTGGGTACCTGCAAAGGTCTGGGAGGGGAGAAAGCACCAACACAGCCCCAGCAGTGTGTGAGGCACCTGCTCTGCTTTGGGAGGCAGAGCCACACGTGCAGCATGTCATGTGAAATGAAAATTCCCCCAAATGCTAATTCAGGCCTCAGAAACACCACGTGTGATGTTCCCACGTGGCTTCCTCCCCGGGATATCATGGTGTGAGGAGAGCTCAAGCGGCACCTATTAAAAAGTACTTTCACGGAACATAAAGTGGAAGCTAAGTGAAGGAAATGATAAAGTCAAAATGAAATATTTTTACTTTCCTGAAATGAACTTCATGTTTTGACATTATTGGAATAAACATTTTGACACTGCTGAAACAAGAAAGTCAAAGTGATTCTGCGAGGCTTCTTCCCAGGAAAATGGCAGCGAGATCGACAAGTTCCCAGAGAAAGATTTGATTCCAATAAACCCCTCTTTTCTGATGGAAAACCATTCCAGAGAGTCCTTCAGCCCTGTGCAGACAACAGGTTTCCAGGTGAGACCAGCACCTGACTGGCTCCCCAGAACAGTACCAGGGAAGGCATCTGCCTTTATCCTGCTGGGAAAGGGAGGGATGGGATGGGATGGGATGGGATGGGATGGGATGGATGCACCTCAGGCCAGGATTTTGTACCATCACACAATGCTGAACCCGCAGTCCACGCATGAGGCACAGGTGCCCAACAGCAGCAGGGTTTGTCCCCTCTTCATAGACATGCTCAAGGTCACATCGATCAAACTAAGGACGTGACAGTGGGATTAAATTTTCATACTTTCATTTGGGAAAATTTCAAGAGGTTTTTTTTGTTGGTTTTTTTTTTTTTTTTTTTTTTTTTTTTTTTTTTTNTTTTTTTAGTTGAAAGCCCAAATCATTGCATTTTGAGTTTTGCTGAAAAACAGACAGGTAACTTTAGGAATAGTCTCATGTAGCTGATGGCTTCATTTTTCATGTGACACCGGTTGGGTGGGAAATTGCTGACCAACCTTTGGCAGAAAATTTCTGATCAACTTTTTGTGCACACTCCAGGTATTGGATTTTGCTCCAGAACAGCATTTAGGGGGAAATCTGCTCTTTAATAATAGCAATGCCTAATAATAGTTTTCAATGCTAATTCTTGGCAGCAATTCCATGTGATTAAACACACCTTTTCTGCACAGAAAATGGTGCATGTCGTCCAACAAGTTCATTCACCCTCTAATCTCCCCTTCTGGCACAGCCACCATGGCCAAGCACAAGGGAAGGGAAATCTGCAGCCCAGCACACGATTCCCTGCTCCACACCAACAGGCTGCAGCAGCTCCTCTGGGCTCAGCATCACCCTGACAGTTCACAGGCTCTTGTCACAGTCCCCAGCCTCCCAGTAGCCTCCCAGTAGCCTCCCAGTAGCCAAGGGAGGACCTCCTGGGCAAGAGACCTTAGGGGACGTGGTTGATTCCTAATACTGGTGACCCAGAGGCTCAGGTCAGCAGCAGGGCCATGCCAATCCCATTGGGAAGCATATTTTGGCAGCTGAGCTGCTTCAGGACCCTCTTCCACTTCCCAGGTCTGTATGGAAGAGTTGCCCCATGTTCACGGTGCTGCTGACCTGGAGGCAACCACCAGCACCATCCACCTCCCTCAGTGCCTCTCCTTGGTGACCAAGGACACACAAGGGAGGCGACTGCTGAGAGACCAGGAGTGACTGCTGGTGACACTGGGGAGGTTGGTGCTGTTGGTCACCAACGTGGGGGTGTGACAAAGCACCCTCAGCCCCAGCACCCGTCCAGGCACTGCACCAGGGTCCCTCACATCCCTGCAGGATGGCATCCGTGCCAGAGGCTTGGTCAGCCCTGAATTTGGCAGATGGATCCCTCAGTCACAGCTTCTGCAATAGCTTCAGCCTCCCTTTGCATGTAGAGGCAGAGCACTCCTCCTCAGATTGCATGCTAATGAAGCATCCTGGAATTCCTGCGTGGTCGCTTCCTAGTTAGGCTCATCTGCCTGAGTGAACTGAAAACTGTTAAACACATTGAGTGTGTCAGACCAGATATTATCAGAAATAAGACTACCTTTCACTGGCACCCACAGCTCCCAGACAAACAGCAAAGAGATATTTAAATCTTTTCCAGCTGTCTCTCTTGTTTCCAGAGAGGCTCAGCTCTGACAGGACTTTTAACGCTTCCCTTCCCTTCCCTTCCCTTCCCTTCCCTCTTCCCTTCCCTTCCCTTCCCTTCCCTTCCCTTCCCTTCCTGTATTTTGATTTTCTTTTTCCTCTCCTGGCCCTCAGGAGTCCCCGCTGGCCTGGGCCCATTCCCTGCCATCCCATCCCTCCTGCAGGTTCATCTCCACCAGCACCAGAGGTGTTTTCCAGCACCCTCCAGCTCCACAGCCATCCCAGTCAGACACAGCACTGGCAGTGCTCACATCCACCCCCTCTCCCCTCCAGTCTGGGACCCCTTCCCCACTCAACTCTTAACTCTTCACAAATCAATTACCACCCGAAGCCCCTGGGCTGCCAGCACTGTCCCTCCCCAGCGCAGCCTGGCCCAGCCCCAGCGCCTCCTCCTCGGCACGGGCCGTCGTGGCTGCCTTCCCAGAGCACAGACTGAATTTCACGAGGCTGCCTTGCAGCAGGATCCAGGAGTAAAGCCCCGTTTGCACGGCCAGCGTGTTTGACAAGGGCCATCTGGCCGGGCTCGGCGTCCAAGCCCAATTTGCTGGATGGTTTTGAAGGTCACTGAGCAGGGACTGAAGGCGCTTCCATATTTTCTCATATAAATAACCACATTTCCAAGGGAGAGAGCAGGAGCACATGCTGGTAGGAAGGATCTGGAGGTTAATCTCACCCTGCCTGCCCAGAAGGGAGGGGAGCAGCACACAGGAGCACAGGCAGAGGCACAAACATAAGTGTAACACACACACAGACACCTGCTGACACCCACATCCATGGGTCCAGGTGTGCCCACACTCACGCACCTGTCCATGCACACGCACACCATGCTCCATGCAAGCACTCACACACACCTGCACCGAGGACAGAGCTCTCCCAGCTGGGACAGGCTCCACTCCCCAGCCAGGATGTCCTGCTTGTCCACCCCAGGCACCCCTGCTCTGAAAACAGAGCTGAATTCCCTCTGGAAGCAGCATCAAGCCCCCTCTGGAAGCACAGCCCTCCTATCCACAGGCTCCAAGAGAGCACCTTGTGCCCCACGGCAGCACAGGAATGTCCCAAATCCTGCAAGACTCCCAAAGAACCCTCACTTCAGGTCTTGCCATGCCTTTCCACAGCCATCCAGCCTTGTCCAGCTCTGCACAAGCTGGGATCCAGCACCCAGCACGCAGTTCCAGTGCTCAGCACCTTCTCCCAGCCACACTGACCACTGCATGGGGACAGCCAGCCCTGTGGCCACTCAGACAGGACCAAGGCTTCCCTGGAGAGCCCCGGAGGAGTGCGCTGGGCTGCCTCTGCTCCGCAGCACTGGCCAGGTGCCACATGGTGCCAGCCACAGCCCAGCCATGTCCCTGTGCCCCTTGGAGGGAAAGGCTCTGGGCAGGAATGAAGCACCTGCAGAAGGCAGGGCTGCCACTTGCTGTGGTAGGGGAACGTGGGGTCCCTCAGTGTGTGGGGTGAGGGGTGGGGGAAGGTGTGGGGACAACATCAGCATGGTCAGTGTCCAGCCATTTTGGGGCAGTTCCCGCTGTGACCAGGTGACACTGTGCTGCAAGCGGCAGGTCACTGCCACCAAAGGCTCAAACCTGGCTCCTGCAGTGACCAAGGGAGTCTCACCTGACTACAGCACCAGACCCATGTGGGTCTGACACCCCTGAGGTGACAGAGCTGACAGTGTCCCTGTACCAGCACTGCACAGATCCCAGGAAACCAGAGGAGAGGTTGGCCAGGGCCCGTGCACTCCTGGGACCCTGCAATGGGTTTGTGCCCATGCCCACACCCCCAGTGGGTGCTGAGCATTCCCTGGGCAGCACAGGGCATGGATGGGGGAGTCCTCCAGAGGCAAAGATGCAGTCAGTGAGGCCACAGCCCCAGGAAAGCCTGCAGCAGGGATGGGCCTGAGCTGGGGCCACAGAGGACTGGGTGTGGAGGGCTGGGCGCTTCCCAGTGCTTCAGGACCCCTCCGTGAGGAGTTCCATGGCAGGGACAGCCCTGGGGCCCATTCCCATCGAGCTGCTGTGTGCAGCCCGGCCCTGCCTGCTGCATGTTCAGAGAGGGGGGATTCTCCCCCCTGGGGCTGCCTCCAGCTCAGCCAACAGAGCTGAGTCGTGTGCCCAGAGCAAGGGGGATCAGCCTTGTCCCAGGTCCCCACATGGGCTGCACTCTCCCCCTGTGCTGAGTCACTCCTTCCCCTCCTTTTCCCTGTTGGATAGGCAGCCTGTGGATGTTTTGGGAGTTTCTCCTCCGTATCTGCCAGTGCTGTGAAACCCAGCCAGAGCTTTAGCAGGCAGCAGTGGTGCCGGGAGGCATTTCTTGTTTCCATGCCACAAGGAGTGGCTTCAGGCTCCAGCCTCCAGCCGGGGAGCATCCCTCACCTGCCAAAGCCCCAGCTTGGGCTCAGGGACACCCTCCTGCAGGGAGCCCACCTTTCCCAGGGGATCCAGGTGGTTTCTGCACCCGAGTGGGAGGGAGCTGCGATGCCAGGGCCGGCAGTGCCGAGCAGCCCCGAGCGAGGAGCGGAGCGGGGTGAGGCTGAGCTCAGCTCAGCCGGGTGCCAGAGCCTGCCGGGAAGCTTTAGGCGGGTGCTCCCATCTCCGGAGCCTCACCCCAATGGGCAGGACACGCTCCAGCCTCCAGCACAGCCACCGGCACTGGGGGCTGCGACCCCCACGGTGCCGGGCAAGGGATGGTGAGGCCAAAGGCTGTGGCTCAGTGCTGTGGAAAATTACAGATTTATTTTTTTTTCCTTTTTAATAAGTGTGAGGTGGGTTTGTTTTTATTTTTTTTCCCCTTGTTTGTGCAGGTATTTGTCAGAGGATATTTTTAAACGAGCTGAAGTCAAGCAGCGCGGGATCCGAACAGCCTGTGCTGCAGCATTCCTGCGGCTCGGGCCAGCGGGGACCTGCTGACCCGGCCGGAGGGGTCGGCCAGCCAGGACGTGCCGTTCCCGGCCTCTGCCCACGGGGAGGAGGAACCTCGGCGCTGTCCAAGGGAGCCGGAGGAGAGCTCAGCTCCCTGGGCGCTCCCAGCAGCATCCTCTGCTCCAGACGCGAACGAGGCACCCCTCCCAAAACACGCCGAAAGCCCAGCCCGGAGCCAGCCCGGCCGACACGTGGCTCACAGCCGGAGCCCTGCCCAGCACCAGCTCCTCTTTGCAAACAGCCCAGCCTCGGCAGGGAGGTCCCACCCTGCCCAGAGGGACGCGGTGGATGTGGTCACCTGCTCCCTGACAGCTTGTGGGGAGGGGACAGCCGGGGCAGCTCCTGCTGTTTGCTGTTTGCTTCCAACCTGCAGCAATTCAGACCTTCTGCCATCCCCTGCCCCTCCTCTCCTGCCTGCCTCAGTTTCCCCTAAGCCTGGTGCAGTTCGAGAGTGCAGGGGCCATGGTGAGGAGGGCTCTGCTGGAGCACAGAGGGGTGACAGGAGAGCCCCTTGTGCAGAACCCCTGAACTCCTGCTCACCTCACACGTGCCCCAGCCCCATTCAATCCCCTCGCCAGCCCCGGTGGGTCCCTGGCACTGAGGCACATGGAGATGTACCCTGAGCATCTCACAGCCCAGGGGAGGGTCAGAAGGACCCAGAATTCCTGACCCAGCCTCTGGGAAGCACCGCCTCCAGCCAGACTCGGATGGAATCCTTCTTGCTGGATTTGAGCCCGTGTTCCTCTCTCACCCGCCCTTCTCCCACGCAGAGGGCTGCTGGCCAGGTATTTCTGGGGTTATGGGCTCCAGCCAAGGGCCAGGAAATGTGGGTGCTATGGTCACCATTTTCTGCCCTGCCTGGGGCTCTTTCCAGGGGTTCAGCCATGGGGGAACCCTTCCTGGTTTGGAAGGTGATGGAGTCACTGCCCTGCTGAGGTGGTCATGATCATCCTGGAGTGACAGGACAGTGGGAATGGCTTCAAACTGACAGAGAGTAGGTTTAAATGGGATATTGGGAAGAAATTCTTTATTCTGAGGGTAGTGAGGCCCTGGCACAGGTGCCCAGAGAAGGTGTGGCTGCCCTTGGATCCCTGGAAGTGTCCCAGGCCAGGCTGGACAGGGCTTAGAGCAACCTGGGATAGTGGAAGGTGTCCCTGCCCATGGCAGGGGGTTGGAGGTCCCTTTCAACCCAAACTAATCTGAGATTCTGTGATTTATGAACTCTTTAAGCACCAGCAAATGTGGGATGAACTGTTTCTATGCTAGGCAAATCTGGATTTAAACACTGCAGCACCACTGCCCCAGGATAAAGAGGGAGGAACTGGACTGCTGTGGACAGACTGGTTCAGCAGTTGAGATGGGAAGCTGGCAGGGAAGGCACATGCCAGGACCCCTGCCCCAGCATCCCCCTGAGCCTTTCCTGCCCTCTCCAGCACCTGTAACAGCACCTGAGCCAGCTGCACTGAGCCCCTGCTCTGCAGGTCTTGCCCTGAACCAAGCAGGTCCAACATCCCCACTCCTACTCTCAACAGCACTCCTGCAGCACCCCTGCACCTCCTGTGCCTCCACCCCAACACGCACATGCTCCTTCGTTTGTGTCAGATGACTTCAGGAAGGGAATCCACAGGGAGATCCCTCTCTATGAACAGGGCTGCTGTGAACTGTGTCCTCACTCAGGGGAAACTCAGGGCTCAGGCATGGGCAGCTCCCAGCTGGTGGCACGTGCCAAGATGTCTCTCATCCTGTCAGGGGAGAACCACAGAATCATTAAGGTTGGAAAAGACCTCCAAGACCATCAAGTCCATCCTTCAACCAAATCCCACCATGCCCACTGAACCATGTAACGAAGTGCCACATCTGCTGGTTTTTTGAAGAGTTTTTTGAACTCTTCCAGGGATGGTGACTCCACCCTGGTCATCCTGTGCCAGTTCCTGACCACTCTTTCAGTGGAGAAACTTTTCCTAGTATCCAACCTGAACATCCTCTGGCACAATCTGAGAACTGCCACATTTCTCTCACAAAAGGCAAAGCAAAAACCCACCCATTTCCCTATTTCTCACAATAGGATGGGTCTGACAGAGCCAGTGCAGTCTTATTTAGTGTTCCTGGCACAGCTGAGGAGGAACCCCACACCACAGGTACTGTTCCCTTGCAATCTGTCTCACACCTATGTGATGTCCCTACATAGCAGGACCTGCCCCACTCCCAGGAGATCCCAGCATGTGGCCAGAACCAATTGATGGGTCCAAATGGCGAGCGCTGGGAACAAAAGGTCCTGCAGATCATCTGTTTTATCATGTGAGGGTTACAGGGAGCACAGAGACACAGAGGGCTCTGAAGGAGAGCAATGGGAATCTCTGCAAGTGTCTGCAGGCCTTCAGCAGGTGTAGAGGGCCAGAGGAACACCAGAGGTACCTGCTGCAGGTGGCATCCAAACCCCCAGACAGGGATAGGAACAGTGCTGTAGTGTGTTCCACCCTGCAGAGCTCTGCACATACCCCCCAGCTCAGCACAGCTGCCATCAGACTCCCAGGGCTTTGCTCACAGACTCAGCAGAGTTACAGGAGCCCAGTTTGTGCTGGTTCAGGGGGACATTGTCACTGGGGCTGTAAGAGTGATGGCTATGGCACAGTGAGGAGGGGGACAAGCACTTCACCCCCTACAGCCTAAACCTCAGCAGCAGCTCTAAATTAACTCTAAATTCGTTCTAAATTGATGACAAAGGCTGTTCATTGACCCCCTGGACCTTCCCTTTCAGCTGCTGCAGGCGTAGCCCTGGCAGTGCCTGCGGGACCATGGAGCAGACGCTGCCCAAAGCACTTTTACTGGAGTTGGAGTCCCCGGCCACCACAGTGGGCACGGTCCCTTGGGTGCAATGTCAGGGGTGGCAGACACCTCTAAGGAGGTGCAAAAGGGTTGGGAAGCTCTTCAGGTGCTTTCAGCAGTGTCCCCCAGTGAACACCCCCAGCCCTGTGCCAGAGCTGCTGTTCATACTGGGATGTGCTGGCCCCGGGGATGGGAGGGTGGTGCTGCACTTTCTCTGCCACAGAAATCAGCCAGGATGATTTCCCCACACTGAGCATCTCCACCCTGGATGGTGTTGCCTCCTCCCACTTCCCCAGGGCGTTTTTTCAGGGGGGTGGCAGGGGCTGTGGTTTTGGTGCTGTCCCAGAGAGGACAAATGATCTCCCTGGACTGTCAGAGAATCACAGAACACCCTGATATGGAAAGGACCCACAGAGATCATGGATTCCAACCCCTGGCCCTGCCCAGACCCCCAACAATCCCCCCTGTCCATCCCTGGAGCGGTGTCCAAACGCTCCTGGAGCTCTGGCAGCCTCGGGGCCGTGCCCATTCCCTGGGGAGCCTGGGCAGTGCCCAGCACCCTCTGGCTGAGGGAAGAACCTTTCCCTCATCTCCAGCCTGAGCCTGCCCTGGCCCAGCTCCAGCCGTTCCCTGGCTGCTGTCCCTGTCCCAGGGAGCAGAGATCGGAGCTGCCCTTCCAATGCCCCTCAGGAGGAGCTCTAAGAAAGCTGTCACCTCCTTTGGAAGTGGCATTGACACCTTTGGTTGCTGCTCTGTTCATCCAGGCTCTAGGATAGTGCTTTTAGCTCTCTCCTACCAGGATTTTCATCAGTTGTCCTCAGGGTCTCCCATTTGGCTCTCTGTAGCCACGTCCTCACCTGCACATGGTGAGAGAGAATTCCTGGAGAGCCAGACCACAGGGCTGGAGGTGCTTGGGAGAGTTCAAACCTCCCTCCACTCTCACTCATTGACTACAGCTGGATTCTTCATCTGGGTCTGGAGTGTGTTCCACTGTGTGCAGAGGCTGAGGCAGTGAGGTTTGTTCAGACTGGGGATGAGAAAGCATCAAGGGGGAATCTCAAGAAGGCAGAGCCAGGATCTCCACAACTGTCCACAGTAGGAAAATGAAGGCAGCAGACATGAACCAGAATGACTTTGGACTGGATATGGGGGGAATATTTCACCATGGGGAGGGTCAAACCTGGCAGCAAGTTGCTCAGAGAGGCGGTGCAGCCTCTGTCCTTGGAGGCCTTCAGGACCTGACTGCTCATGGAGAAAAATCCCTGAGCAGCTTGGTCTGACCCTGCTTGGAGCAGAAGGTTGAACGAGAGACTTTCAGAGTTCTTCCACCCTCAATTTTCCTGTCGTGCTCTGCTGCTGCAGGTGGGGTGGTTTTCTTTCTCTGTATAGTTTTTCTCTTATTATATCTTCTGTCTGAATTCCTTAAAAAGCCATTTCACTGTTGAAGGAATGTCTTGGGAATGGCTTTGCGCTTTCACTTCAGGAGCATTCAAGATTGTTTCCATTTTCTGGTGGCTTGGGGGATTTTTCACACCCATGATTGATAGTGTGCCACATGCAGCAGCTACACGAGCACTTAAGTTGCAAAGCAAAGCAACTCCAACCCACAGAAATGCCACAAGTGACACAGCCCACAAAACCATAACTATGCCTTCTTATCCATATTCAGGCTGCAGGGTATTTAATTACGAGATCCCAGATTATCAGCACGCACTCCTGCCTGCTTCGGTGGAGGAGGAATGATGTGTCTGGAATGACAAAGCTGTTCAACACTTTCTTTTCCTTGGTACTCGTTCAGTGAATCACAGGATCCTGCACGTCCAAACCTTGATAGGACCCGAGCTGGAGCTGGGCCAGGGCAGGCTCAGGCTGGAGATGAGGGAAAGGTTCTTCCCTCAGCCAGAGGGTGCTGGGCACTGCCCAGGCTCCCCAGGGAATGGGCACAGCCCCGAGGCTGCCAGAGCTCCAGGAGCGTTTGGACACCGCTCCAGGGATGGACAGGGGGGATTGTTGAGGGGTCTGGGCAGGGACAGGAGCTGGGCTGGATGATCCTGGTGGGTCCTTCCAGCTCAGTCCCTTCAGTTCCATTCCTTCTGTCCAGTTCTGTTCCATCCTTGTGCTGAGCCAGGCAGAAGGATCCTGTGTCACTCTTGGTGTGAGCAGGACAGGAACCCCCAGCTCTGTGCTGACAAGGGAAACCATCAGATGTGTCAGAGTTATTTCTGCCTTCCTCCATGCAGCCTCTGCTCTTCCCACCTCTGCTCCACCCACCCATCTTCCTCTAGAAGACGAGTCTTTAATCCCAGGGCTAGGTCCTGGGAAGCTGCTTTGCAGTGAGGGACAGGGCTGTGGGGCAGTGCTGGGTGTGGATGTGTGGGCAGAGGGATGCAGACCCCCAGTGCTGGGCCAGCACTGCAGAGCAGGGAGGTGACCAGAACCTGGCACCAGGATCTCTTTGGCCTCTGGGCTCACAGAGGGCACCCAGGGCAGCTGCAGCCGAGGGTGTGGGCCAGACCCTGCTGTTGTGTGGGCAGAGCAGTGCCTGTCCCGGGGCTGGCAGCAATGCCGGAGCTGTGCAGCTGCCTGGCACCCGCTGGCCATACGGGCATGCGTGGGAGCGTGGGACACATGTCCTGCCTGCCTGGCACCGTGCCTGGCAGGCCAGCTCAGGGCAGGAGCCAGCTGTCTGCTCCGAGCCAGGAGCGGGCAGGGAGCTGGCTGCACTCCACTCAGCGGAGAGCAATTGAAAAATCGCTGGAAGGCTTCCACTGAAGTGAAAAAAAAAAAAAAAAAAAAAGGTGTCAGTGAAAACTTGTTTAGTCAAACGGGCTTCCCTGGCACGAGGCTGGGGCTGGGCACCTCCTCACTTTGCTGTGGTTCCTGGCCCATGCCAGGCACAGGAGGGAGCAGGGGGAGCTGGCCCTGGCAGAGCTGTGGGAGCCACACTCGAGGCCAGGCAGCTCCCTACAGCAGGGACAGGGACAGAGGACCACAGGACAGCCTGCTCTGCCACTTACTGATTTTTATTTATTTTTTATTAAATGCAAGTGTTTCCTAGCACTCAGAATCACCCTGGGAGCTAAGGGGGAGGAAGGGGAAGGCCCTTCCCAAGAGCTTCTCCCTCTCTGTGCACACACTGCCTGTCCTCCCTGCAGTGCCCTGTGTGCCCACCACACCCTGCCCACCTGCCCAGCTCAGTGAGGGCTCCCAGCAGCACCAGGAACCAGAGCACTTCCTGCTGGGCCCCCAGAATCACACACTCCCCAAAACCCGGTTGGATGACAGGTCCTTTCCAGGGGACAAGGCTCTGAACCCGGGGGTCACCCAGCATGGGCTCAACATGAGGAGGGCTCCAGGTCCTTTTCTGTTCTGTGGGGCTCAGAGCCAGCCCAGCCCTTCAGGCTGCTCAGGATTGAAAATCTTCTCTTGATTGTCACTGGGTTGTAGTGACAGCAGTTGAGGTGTCTCCCTCCATGCAGGATACACTGGGGTTTTTCTGTGTAGTGGGGTCTCCTACCCATTTCCACAGTCCCTCATGCTGGACATCGTGTCCTGGGGATGTTCCCACACAAGATGTCTTCTGAGGCCTGGAAAAACACCAGCATAGTTTTGGTAGCCCAATTTTGTACTCAGAGTTTGTAGCCCAATTTTGTAGCCCAGTCCATGACTCCTGCCCTGGGAGCTTCCTGCTTCATCCCCCACCCCAAACCTGCAGGGCTTTCAGCAGGGAGAGCCCCCATGCTAAAAGATGCCTCCTGCTTGACCAGTAAAGGCACCAGCTGCTTGCCAGAGCCCTCACCTCTGTGCACTCCCTGCTCCAAGGAGGTTTCCCTCTCTGCTCCATGACGCCCATCAGCATCCACCCCATCAGCAAGGACAAGATCCCTGCAGGCAGAAGCTTGGAGCACCCCCTGCCCCAGCCTGGCACCCCTGCCCAGGGCCACGGGCCAGGCAGGCTGGGCAGAGCCTGGATCAGCCAAGCAGATGGGTTCAGATGCCAGCAGCCAAGAGGCCATGGAAATACATGTCATATTTGCAGGACAGGATTCCCATCAGTGTGTCTCCGTCTGGCTGGGCATGTTCTGTAGGCAGGGGAATGCTCAACTGCTAATCCATGTAATCCTGCTCTAGGCTGGATTCATTTAAAAAAATAAATAAGTGGCTGAGAGCAGTTTTTGGACCATCTGACTCAAGTGCTGGGCTCTGATGGCGAGAGGCAGAACCACAGGAGTCTTATTTACATTGATTTTCATGGAATGTGCTGCTTGGATCAAGGAATTAAAGAACTACAAGGCGAGGGTAACCTGCAAATCAGGCAAGGGCATCCCAGTCGGCACACGGGATGTAAGATCTGATTACCACTTGCCTGGGCTTTAACCTCTCTTTGCTGCACCATTTTCATATTTACATCCAGAGCCCGGGCATGCATACAAATGAAACAGGCTGCTGGGCCCAGTCTTGGAAATTTTGGTCAAAGAACAGAGCAACACTGGAAAAAAACACCCAAACCGTATCCTACACAGGAGCCTCCATCAGTGTTTGCCCCATGATGCAGCACTGGGGGCTCAGCAAATCTGCTGGGTGCTGGAGCATCTCTCCAGGATGGCAGGATCCTCTGGTGTGAGGGAGAGATTTCTCACCCTGGCAGCATTGGACAAGTGCTGGGTGACCCAGGCAGCCACCTCAGAGGTGTCAGCTCTGTTCTCCTGGGGCAGGACCTGCTCTTGGCAGGACCTCTGGGGTGTGGACCATGGTCTGGTGGGTGTCAACATCTTCCCCACCCCAGGATGACCTCGGGAAGGGCAGCACCCAGTCTGGCTGACCTGTGCAACAGAAAATAATGTATCATCTCCAAAGCAACTCTGCTTTGCTCCCAGGAGAAAGGCAGCTGTGGTCGTCAGGAGGAGCCAGGGCCTGAAAGGACTTGTCCCCATCAGACACCTTCAGCTGGAAGCCAAGTTTCTGTGATGATCTCAGGGCCAGATTCACAGCAGCAGCAGAGACACACACCCCAGCCTGCTGAAACTGGCAGGAGGCAGGAGCCAAGAGGCTCCTTGCAGAAATTCACCCGTGGCTGTGGCAGCCAGGGATGATCCAGGTGCTCTGCCCGTGTCTCCAGGTGCGCTGCCAGTGCCCGTGTCCACCCATCCCCAGTGTGGGAAATGCCTGACCCAGATTCAGGCCTCATTAGCAAGTCAAGTTCCTCGTGAAAAGCAGGTTCTTGATGCTGCATCTGACCATGAGTAACTGCTCATGGTTGCACAACCCCTGCCTGTGCCATCTCGCTTCCCTTTCCATCCTGACGAAACCCAAAGCCCGGGCATCACCCTCGGCTGCTGCTGGCGGGTCCCTGTGGCATGTGGGCAATGCCAGACTGAAGACACCTGCAGGACTGGGGCCACTAGGTTTGCCAGGTCAGGAAAACCTGTTTCCCAGGTGAAATATCCTTCCTTTATAAAGAAACGGGTCCTGTTTCTGAATGCTCCTCAGCAGAGCCCTCAGATGAGCCCTAGAGCTTTTTGGCTGCAGGTTGGTTATGGGGAAGGGCAGGAGAGCCTGGAGGAGGACAAGGCAGTGTCAGGATGCACATTGGTGTCTGGCACATGGAAAAAGTGTGGGGGGTGTAGAAGGGTGGAGAACCTGCCCTGTTGGGAGTTTCCCCTGAATCCTGGCCAAATATAATCTCACAGGAATTAGCCTCATTGGTGCCAGAGGTGAGAACATCTCTGCTTGTTTTGGACACCTCTGACTGGCCTGCAAAGCAAAGAGCTGGCAGGAGCAAGGTGTGCTGGTCAGATGGAGAGACAAGGGGGACATAGGACAGGCTGGGGGACATAGCCCTGGCAGCCCCCTGTCTGTGTGCAGGGACATCTGCCAGCCCCAGGCTGCTGCTCTGATGCCTCCTGCTTGTACGACTGGCACAGACTGACAGGTCCTCATCCCTCATTAACAAAGAAGTCACTGTATTGGCACCAGGATCAGCAAATTGCATTAATTACCCACAGGAAACCAGTGCACAGAGCCAGCAACACGAGGCACAGGACTCACAGCCCCAGTGTGGCTCTGGCTGCCCCAAGCACGGCTGTGCCCCTTGGAGCACTGAACTGTAGAATCACTGGGTGGATTGGCTTAGAAGGAACCTTAAAGCCCATCCTGCTCCGGCACAGCCGTGGCCTAGGTCTTCTGGAGGCCATGGAAGAAGCTGCACATGCCATGGGGCCCTGGGTCAGCACTGAGTGTGTAAGGGACAGCGAGAGTGACTGCAGTGTCACACAGGGGGATGGAGTGTGGTGTCCCTGTGCTTGCTGCAGGGTGTGGGAACTACCACGAGCATCCCTCTGAGGCCACCCAGGTCCTTCCCTAACAGTGGCACGTGAGCAAAGCTTGCAAGACACTCAAGGCAAAGGGTTTTTGCTGGCCCATCTTGTAGATGAAGCTTGACAGAAGTGTCTTGTGGCAGGTGAGTGGCCAAGCACATCTTCCATCACTTTGTCTTTGCTGGACCGAGGCCTCATCACCACTGGGAGGGATCAGAGCTCACAGCCATGGGGGCACAGAGCAATGCTTGTGTCTCATCACACACACAGAAAACACTCAACACTGCCCAAAAACTGAGCCACGGGCACTCAGCAGCTGCATCCCCCAGACCAGCATGTGCCCTGGAAAACACACATTGTCTGGCATGGGAATGCTGGAGCTGATCCTCAGAGCAGTCTCACTCCAGGGACCCCAAAGACTGCAGGAACGTGCTCCCCCCACGAGGAGCAGAGCAAGGCAGCCCCCCTCTCATTGCCTGCTGCCCAGTGGGACACCTTGAAAGAGAAACCTATTTCCTCTCACAGCAGCACCTGTCAACTGCAAACCTTTCACTGCCTGGTGATTTAGCTTCCCTTCTGCTCCGAATTAGGGAATAAAAAGCAAAAGTTTTAATGTAATGGAACGCAGCACAGTGGCCTTGCAAGTTGTTAAAATTTAAAAAGGCAACAATAAATCTGCTGAGCTAAGAAGAGCTCTCAATGAAAAAGGGTAGATTTGTTTTCTCTTTATTATCTTGCAGGTGATTTTCAGGGCTCGCTGGTATTTTATTTTTTGTTAATTGTTCTCCTTTCTGAACCGAGGGCTCTGTCACCCCCCCAGATCCCAAGCAGGCAGGAACACCTGGCAGGGGACTGGCAGCAAGGTGAGAGTTAATTCCACACCTGCCTTCCCAGGGGAGGCTCACCCTGCTGCTGGCTCAGATGCTGTTTCTTACCATCCTCCTTCCCCAGATCAAACAGAGATGTTCAAGGTCATGTGTTCTGTCCCAGGGAGAGCTGAACTGAAGATCTTGGAGCTGTTCTCAGTGATGGGGCTGAACCCCAACCTTTTCTGCTGCTGCTTCTGGGCACTGGGGGCTGCACAGCTCCCCTGGTCCTTCCTTGGAGGGCTCATGGAGCCAACCGTTCCCAAATTTCCATCTCCCACCACAATTCCCAACTTTCCAACCTCATCCCAAACCCTTCCCTGGGCACCTCCAGCCCTGCATGTCATGGCTGTCCCTGGGCCAACCAGGGTTCAGCCTGGATGAAACCAAGGTGGGGGTCCTGCTGTGGTTGGGGTCCCCAGCTGGATGGTGCTGTCCTGTCTCAAATCCCCCATCCCACCCCCTCCTCTCCCAGTCCTGCACGTGCTGGTTCCCCTGAGCCAGGGAGGGGACAGCTGGTGGGAAGGGATTCAAGATCTGGGATCTCACCCAAAGCTGCTGAGCAGCAGGAGGTGGGGAAGTAAGCTGGGAAAAGACAGGCGGTGCTGAAGGCTCATCTCCTCCTCCTCCTCCTGGGAATATCCTGTTCATCCATTAGTTTGCTGCTCCCTGAGACCTGACAGCCAAAGCTGGAGCAGAATGTTCCAGAGCACCAGACCCCAGAGAGCAGCTCCAGGTGTGGTCACCTGGAGAGCTGCAGTGCAGAGGAAGGTACAAGGGAGGAAACAGGCTGGAAAGATAATTGGGATGGACAAAGTGAGGGTGTAGGGATTCACCTTCTTCAGGACCAAGGACACAGTTTAAAGTTCACCAGAGATTACAAAGCAGGTGGCTTCGGAGTCTGCATCAGTCAGGGGACAAAATTTGGTGTTTTCTGGAGGAAATTGGTCTAAAAAGGCCCAAGAAGGAAAAATTACGTGTGTGTGATTGCTTACTTAACCTCACATGGATCAGGAGCTCTGGAATCTAACATCCCTTATTTCAATTGACCAGATGAAGAATGCTCACAACACTGCTCAAAATTAGCAGTTCCCTTCAGAGAGCACTGAGGTGAAGTCTTCATCCTCCTGGATATGTCCCTGTGAACTCATGACATGCATCTAAATAACACCGTGGAGGTTTAACCACAACCCCAGGGATTTATCAGCACTGAATTTACCACAAGCACTGGGAGAAGCTGCCAGCAGTGCTGGGTTTCCAGTCCCAGGGAGCCCCAGGCACCAGCCCAGCACGGGAGGTTGTCATTGGAGATGGCACAACGGGTCAGGAGCAGGTGCCTCTGAGCATGGGGTACATTTCCATCCCAAAACTGATGCCTTAGGATTTTAGCTTTTACATTTTCCATCTATTTGTAACCCTGCAATTCTTTAGTGCCTAACTCTAAACTCCATATCCAGTGTGAGCTGCTGCTCTCCAATTTTATTCAGACACAACAATTCCTCTCCAGGCTGGGAATCAAGGACACCTCACTGCCTCAGGCCTGAGAGATGGAAACAAAAGTGAGTTGGGGGAGCAAACTTGGGGTAAATGACTTCATTACCTGGAGCTGTAATTGGAAGATTAACC
Organism: Rhabdornis inornatus; assembly: GCA_013397075.1. NCBI lineage: Eukaryota > Metazoa > Chordata > Aves > Passeriformes > Rhabdornithidae > Rhabdornis > Rhabdornis inornatus. Next base: position 1,088,166 of record VWZS01004126.1, on the reverse strand, counting down.
CCCAATATGCAAATGGCATAAANTAAAAGTGTGAAAACCCGTGACCCGTGGTCCATTTTGGGTGCAGCCCCTGAGGGGCTTTGTCTGCCCTAAATGTACCTGAAGGCCCCTCAGTAAATATAACTGCTTTTTATTCTCTTTTGTCTGGCCTGTGTTTTTAGGTAACCCAAAAAGGCATCAGGTTCACCTGTCCCAGGTGGGTGGGAGCTCCCAGATTGCCTGTGGGTGATCTGAAGAGCCAACAAATCTTGTGTACTCCTCCTGCAGCGGGTGCTGGGGGCTTAGGAGGCACTTCTGGGGTGTCCTTGAGCCATGAGGATCCAGTACACAGTGTAAAGCAGACCGGGAACAAGACTGGGATGCCCCAAATGATGGAAGGCAGAGTTTGGGATGAGGAGGGGGAGATGGGAAAGGCAGGGGCACAGGGGGGGTGCAAAAGAATGGCAAAGGGGACAGAGCAAAGGCAAGGACTGGGTGGAGGAGGTCAGTTTGAGATGCCTTTTGGGGCTCCCACCTGCTCTCTCAGCACTTGCCCTGCGTCTGTGAGCAAACCAGGGCTGCCCCAGCTCTGGACAGGTTCAGAGAAAACAATCCCACAGTATCCCATGCCACCAGCTCAGCCAGCACCCCTGGGCTCTCCCCTGCTCCATAAGGTTTGTGTGCTCCGTGGGGGAGCAGGAGGCTTCTGAGAAGTGCCAGAAGCTTCCACCATGTCCAATGGATCCAATGCCAGCTGTCTCCAAGACATCTCTTCTGCTGCCAGCCCAAGGCTGAGTGTTACATAAAGACCCTGGCAGGCCTGAGCCTTCGGCCACATCCCAGCACAAGCCAGTCCAGATTTTTACATTTGTGTGAAAAATTGATTGGTGCCTCGCCAATACTGGCAAGTTCAATTCTAAGACTGGAAGGGGCAGCAAATTTTGGGTTGAAGGGGTTATTTTCATTCATGAACTGTTGTTAAAGTCTCCAAGCACTGACAGTGATACCTGGTAGCAGCTCAGCAGATAACACAGGGCTGTGCTGCTGGGAGCCTTGTCACCTGCTTGTCCCCCCGCCGTTATCTGTGCTTCTCCCAGCCACCCAGCTATCTGATCAAAGGGTCCTGAACTCCCAAAACTGCTGCTGTTGACTTCTTAAATAACATCCAGAGCTGCTCATTGACTCAAGGTGCCCCCCCAGCGCCCTGAAGGACCCAGGTAAGCAGTGGCTCTGTGCAGTGTCACACAAGTGCTGCCAAACGCCGGTGGCAGCTCCTGCCAGTGCCTGCCTCCAGCATCTTGTCATCAGCCATCTGCATCATCCACATCTGCATCATCCACATCTGCATCATCCACATCTGCATCCCACAGCCACCCAGACAAACCCTGCACCCAGCCCCTCACTGCCCAGCCTTCCTCCTCCCTCCACGGGGATTGTGCTGGGGGATGCAGAGCAGGAGGGTGTCACTGGAACACTAAACCAGGAGTGATTCCCAGCTCTGTAGGGGACACGAAGTTGTCCCTCCCTGCTGATTGTGGAGCCATGGCTCAGCTTGCTCAGCCTCAGGGTTGGAATGTTGCAGGCTTTCATGCAGTGGTGCTGTCTGGGGCTGGGGGCTCCTCTGAGATGTGCTGAGGGGCTCGAGGCCAGGGTGATGTGCTGCAGGCAGCCCAAGCATGGTGGGAGCAAGGGACACGGGGAAGGGAAATGTCCTCTGGAAACCACCACCATGAGCTGCTTCCCAAAGCCATGTGTGCAGGACCAAACCTGCCAGGACCCCACCCTGGACCTGTGAACAGGTCTACATCAAGGAAAGCTGCACAAAATGGGGGATTTATCATGAAAAATCTTACAGCCACACACAGAGCAGGGATCACCTGCCTGGAGCCAAGAGGGGATCCCACAGCAGTTGGGTTTTACCCACTGTGAAGCTGCAGTTGGTCCCACAACACCTGTGACCCCACACCACATCCCAGCTCTCCCATCAGGGACCTCCACTGCTGAATCCTGCTGATCTCTGATCCCCAGCCCAGGACTCATGAGCATCCCTGTCTCCCCTGGTCCCCACTCCAGCTTCCAGGCAGCACTTGTTACACTCACCTTTCAGCTCTCCCTGTTCCCTTGTTTCTGGACTGGGAAAAAGTGACAACAAAAGCTGAATTTTCCAGGGAGTTACCTGATTCCAGAAATGGAATCTTTAAGAAAGGCACCAAATATTGCAACAGAATAAAAATGTTTCATCCATATTTTTTACTCCAGGAGCACCAGTGGTTTGGGGATGTGGGGAGAGAGCAGGCCTAGGAGGCAGCTTAGCTGGGATCAGCCCCCCTCCATGTGCACATAATGGCATGGCACGAAGGCAAGTGAGCTAAAAATTAAAGCCTGGCAGATCCTGCCAGGAACGACTTGGAGGAGCAGCTTGCTAATGGTGTAAAAGCTGGTAATAAAAGCTTTTTCAAATACATCAGAGGCAAAGAGCCTGCCAAAAAGTCTGCAGGGCCAAGAGATGGTGAAGATGTAAGAGAAACATTCGGTGAGGAAAAGGTCACACAGATGAATTATTTGCATCATCGTTCACAGGGAGAGCTGCAGGAGGTCCCAGTGCCAGAGCAGTTCTTTGGGGATGGGGATCTGGGAAGCATTTCAAACTGAAACATCAATCAGAAGCAGGAGAGAATCACCAGACCAGGTGGATTTAGCTCTGGAGGTCTGAGAAACCCAGTGCTGAAACCACTGAACAACTGAGCCATGATTGCCCGTGGTGCCAGGAGTGGGGAGGGCAGAGGTGGCACCACCTGAGAACGGCCAGGGAGGTGACCCAGGCAGACAGAGCAGGGTCAGAGCAGGCCTGTGCTGATGGGGAATGCAAGGTTTGGGGAATTTGCAGTATCAGTTTATTAGAGTGAGTTTTCAGCACACAAAGCTGGAAATCTGCTCCCATCACACCCAGCCCGAGCCTCGTGCCTTGCTCACAGAGGAGGAGGAGGAGGAGGAGGAGGAGGAGGAGAAGGTGATGCCAGCCCCAGTTCCTCAGCCAGAGCAGCCTCTGCCTGAGCTGGGCATGACCCTTCAGCCCCTGGGGTGGCACAGCTGCCCTGCCTGAGCTGCTTCCCCCAGACAAGCTGAGCTGTGCCTTGCATGTGCTGCTCTCCCACTCCTCATGGGCAAACCTGGATGGGCAGAGATCACAGAGCTGCTGGGGTTTGTAGGATGAATCCAGCCATGAGCTGCTGGGAAATAAAACTGCAGGTAAAATTCAGCACCAATGAATACAAGGAATGCATATGGGAAGGAACAAAGATACAAATGCATGCAAGGGTGGAGAAGATGTGGCTGCCCCTGGATCCCTGGAAGTGTCCCAGGCCAGGCTGGATGGGGCTTGGAGCAACATGGGATAGGGGAAGGTGTCCCTGCCCATGGCAGGGGGTGGAACAAGATGAGCTTTAAGGTCTCTTCCAACCCAAATCATCCCACGATTCTGTGATTGCTCTAAATTGCTTCCTACTTCTGAGGGAAGCAGGCAGAGAGTGCAACAAAACCCAGCCATGGCCCAGAGGGCAAAGGGAAGGAAAGGACCAGAGAACAGAACCCAACACATCTTCCTGCAACTGATACACACAGCGAGCCTCAGAAAGGGAAACAAAAATGGGGAGGGCACCAAAATGCAGAGCTGGGGATTAGGGGATGGATGACCTCCACCCAGCTGGAAAGAAATTCAGTTTTCTGTGGCTGAGGAAGGTGTGAACCAGAGGTTTGCCAGCAGCCTGTAAACCCTCAGCAGCCCCAGGAGGAGAGCATTGGTATTTCTCACACTGCAGGAGCTTAGATTGCCCCATGGACAGATGGGATAAAACCAACCCACCTGTAATCACCCTGTGCTATTCATGGCCACAACTCATGGCATTGAAAATGGTCTTTGGGCTCAGACTGGTGTTAGGAACCAGAGGAACACAGGATCACAGGTAGATTTTGGCTGGAAGGGATATTTGGAGGTCTCTGGTCCACCCCAGTCTCCAGTGGCAGCTGCAAAGCTACAGAAGGTTGGCTGGAGCCTGCCCACTCAGTTTTTAAAAATCTCTGTCATGGAGACACCATCTCCTGGGGCACTGCTGCAGCTCTGTGCTGCCCTTGTGGTGAGGAACACATTCCTCACATCCCCATGGCATTTCCCCTTTTGCAGCGTGTGTCCCTTTGCATCTTCACTGTCCCTGCACACCTCTCATGGTGCCTGGCACCTCCTTCTCTGAACTGGCCCTGGCCAGCAGTGGAACATGGCTCACTCCTTTCAAGCTCTGTCTTCTGCCAGCTGGCCCAGGCTGGTTCCCCCATCCTGGGGTATGTTCTGAAGCCCCCTGAGCATCCTGATGGCTCTCTCCACCTCTCCTGTACTGAGGGTCCAAAACAGAAATGTCACCCCAGGGCCAGGCAGGGGAACCTCACCCCAACCATTCTGGCTTTGCTCCTGCTGGTGCAGCCCAGTAGAACCCCAGCCTTCACCACTGCAGTGACACACTGTGGATGACAGGTCCATGCCACAGGGTGGCCCAGATGTGACTTTCTCAGGAAGTCCAGAAGCTGCTGCTTTAACAGCAAAGGTTCCTGTCTGCATAGCCCAATTCCTTTGCCAGGCACCCACCCATGGCTGTTCTTGCAGGTCACAGCTCATGCCAAGGCTAGAGAGATCAAACATCTGCCCACAGTGAGGTTCTGCAGCTGTGGGGGAATGTCCAGAATCTCCTGTCACATTGGTCAGGCACAGAGACTAATGAGTGAATTAACAAACCACTTGAGTTCTTTGTTCTTTAGCCTTTTCAAAGGGCACTGAGACATGGAAGCCCTGCCCCAAGAGCTTGGGTGCAGCCTGGGCAGAGCCCTGTGCTCTGAGAGTGCTGGGGGTGGGTTTGTGACCTATCTGTGCTGTCCCAATAGCAGCCACACAGTTCCTTAGGTGGGGAATGCCACAGGCATGGTCTGTGCTCTGGAAACAGCCGGTGGGTTTGGAGCCAGCACGGGGCTCTGCTTGTCCTCAGCCCTGCAAGCCTGGCAGCCCAACCCCTGCCCTTGTCACAGTCCTCTGACTTCTCTATCTCTGTCCACGAGAAGAGAAAAGCTTGGAGAGGAGGATTCTCAGGGTGACCTTCTTGTTCTCTACAATAAAAGGAGGGTCTGGATGGGGCATGTGGGGCTCTGCTCCCAGGGAACAGGGACAGGACGCAGAGGAACAGCCTCAAGCTGTGCCAAGGGAGGTTTAGGTTTGATATTAGAAGAATTCCTTCACTGAAGGAGCTGTCAGTCCCTGGCACAGCTGCCCAAGGCCGTGGTGAAGTCCCCATCCTTGGAGAGATTCTGAAAGATGTGGGGGTGTGGTGCTTGGAGACATGGGTTAGTGGTGCAGTTGTCAGCGTTAGGGAAATATTTGAATTTGATGATCTTAGATGTGTCTTCCAACCAACCTAAACAATTCCAGGATTCTCTGTTTCTATAAGAAAATGGTGCAACTTGCAGTAAAAGCCCCAGAGATGACACATGGCTGAGGACAGCTCATGGTCCCCAGGGCAGAGGGACCAGCTGGGAGTGCCCAGCCCTGGGGACATTGGAAGGGTGAAGCTTTTGGGGCTCTCAATGGGCCTGGGTGGGGACCTGCTCGTGAATGAACCCCTGCAGATTTGCTTGGAAGGGTGAGGAAGGGGTGAGGAGGGTGAGGAAGGGGTGAGGAGGGTGAGAAGAGCCCCCAGGCAGCCCAGGGGCAGCCCAGCTGTCTGGGAGCAGGGCTTGAAGCAGGGATGCAGCTCAGAGAGCAGAGCCCTGGGCCCAGGCTGCTGTGCCAAGTCCCTGAGCTGAAGGATGGAGAGCAGTGCTGCGAGGCGCCAGTGCAAACCACAAGAAAGCCAGGCTGGGCTTCTTTGTAGCACTCCAAGCTTGACAATTAATGTGTGCAAGCCACTGAATTATAGGCTGGAGACACTGGGAGCCCAAATGGCAGCTAACGAGTGCTGTCGATTGGCTTTCCGGAGGCCATGGAGACACAGACACTTATTCTTAGAGACATGGGTCCCACAGGGAGCTGGGCAGACACAGGAGCCTCTCTGCAGCACTCACATCCTCCCTGTCCTGGCAGTCCCCTCACTGCAGGAGTGAGGCAGGGATGCAGGGAAAGGGAGCACCTCACCCTCACCCACGCCTTTGTTCAGCCTCAAACATCCCCAATAATTCTACTTGTTCTTTCCATGCCATGTGCCTCCACCCTGGAGGACAGAACTTGTCCTTGGGAGGTGATACCTTAGGATTTTAGCTTGTATATTTTCCATCTATTTGTAAACCTTTAGTTAACCAATTCTTTAGTGCCTAACTCTAAACTCCATATCCAGTGTGAGCTGCTGCTTTCCCATTTTGGTCAGACACAACAATTCCTCTTCAGGCTGGGAATCAAGGACACCTCACTGCCTCAGGCCTGAGAGATGGAAACAAAAGTGAGTTGGGGGAGCAAACTTGGGGTAGATGACTTCATTACCTGAAGCTGTAATTGGAAGATTAACCCCCAATATGCAAATGCCCCAAACATAAAAGTGTGAAAACCTGTGACCCATCGTTCATTTTGAGTGCAGCCCATGGGGGACTTTATCTGCCAAAAATGTACCTGAAGGCCCTTCAGTAAATATAACTGCTTTTTATTCCCTTAATTTTGTCTGGTTTTGTCTGTTTTTATGTAGTCTCAAAAAGATACCAGAGGGATGGGATGTGAGGCCAGCAGGTGCCAGTCCCTGAGGGGCTTGCACCTTGTGTCTGGGAGGGCAGGGAGGGAGTTCAAGGAGGGGCAGCTGAGCTCCCTTAAAGCAGGTCAGTGCTGCAGAAAAAAACCCCCAAAGTGTAAAGGAATCCCAGGAAAGCATCACATCCCCAGTGCTGAGCACTCCCTCTCATATCTGTGCTTCCAGACAACACCATCCAGTGCAGGAACACTTTACAGTCAGTGCATGTTTCCAGTCACACTCCCAATTAATTGCTGAAGTATTTGAATGCTGGGTTTTCTCTCCCTCTCACCAGAACAGAGGCCGTGTGCTGCTGTCCTTCCTCTCATTCCACGCTGGATTTTCCCTCCCTGATTATTTCAGTGTTTATGCTCTCCCAGGCACGAGCCTGGCACCTCCTGCAGCAGGGCAGTCAACTCCAGCTCTGACTGGAGCAGCCAAGGGCGACCAGCTGGAAAATCTCTCCCTGGACCAGGCACCACTGCTTCAAGGTCAAGGCAGCCCTGTCCACGTCAGGCTGGGCTCTGGGGTGGCTGTATCCCCCCAGAACACGCCTGGGGAGCACAGGATGGACTGGTTCAAACACTGGAGCAGAGCAGAGCGCCCTGGGCAGGGCTGGGCAGCCCAGGACACAGCCCAGGACACTCGAGGGGGTTCCTGCAGCATCTGAGAGACAGATCTGGGGCTCTCACAAAGGCACCAGCGGAGAGGAATAAACGTGTCTGTAGGGAAGGATTGATTTGCCAATGCAAAAAAGCAAATGTGACCACTGGAATGCTTGAGTGGACACCTGAGAATGGCCCCAGATTGAATGCTGCAGCTCTCAGTGCTCACAGCACAGAGATACTTGGTTAGGGCTGAGGTTTCTGAGGTTGTCATCAGCTTTTTGGGGCAAGGAGGATCTTTGTGCCTTTGGCAGCTGGGTGATGGATCTGTGTCTCTTGTGCCACTCAACCCTGTGTCCCAAGTGTCCCTCACCCCTGCTGTGCCACAGTTCAGATTCTGTCCCACCTGAGACCTTCTCCCTTCCCCAGGCCTCAGATCCTTCCCTGGCTCTAGATCAAAGTTTCCAACTTTACAGTTACCATTTAAAAATAAGATAATAGCACTGATACATCTGAAAATGCAGTGAGGTTTTTAGTGTTGCTTTGTTTTGTTGTTTGGTTGGTTTTTAGTTTTTTAATTTAATGGAATTTCATCCTCTTGGTAGGTGCTGATTTCCATTCAGCAGCTCTGTGTCTCTCTTTTGGACACTCTTTAATAGCTCTAAATTCATATTATGGCACTCACAGCTCGAGGTAAGAGAGCAGCACTTTACAAAGCAGGAAGGTTGTTCACCATCCAGTGAAGAACCTGTTGAATGGTGAGTGATGGACTTGAGGCCCTGCTGAGGTTCCCTCCCTGCTCTGTGTTGCCACCCTGGAGTTGTGTCACCACTGCCTGTCACCAGCAAACCACACAACAAAGGCAGCAGTGAGATTCACACATTCCTGGTGGGGATGGAGACTCCAAGGGAGGAGTTTCCCAAAAAGGTTTTGCTGCTTTCCCAGCACAATCCACCCAGGAGACCACTTTCCCCAGGTGCCTCTGAGAACAACACTTTTATCCCAAGAAATTTCCAACAATTCCCCCTTATCAAAAATCCATCATTTCACCAAAACCCCCATGGATGTGATTTTCTTAAATTTTCCATTTGTTGTTGTTGAAATGATGATTTTCCTTTTTTCTTTCTCCATTTTCAGGGTGTTTTAGCAGATTGCTATTTTCCACATTTTTTTGTCAGACCCTGGTTACCACAGGATGAAGGGCATCAGCCTTGGTCCTCGGGGTTTTTTTTGTAATTTTCCCTTTGTTAATGTCCAGTTTTGCAAACTTCTCCACATTGGGAAAGTGGTAAAAAGGACTGCAAAGAATGAAGATGAAAAGCTAAAATAAACCCAGAGTCCTTGGTAAATCTGGGCATCACACTTTTGGGGTCACCAGTGGTGAAAGGAAAGAAATTGGGAAGGTGGGAAGGAGGATGAACAGCCCAAATCTCTTCCATGTCATGGCTGGTTTAATCAAATAATTAAAAGACATTCTTCCTGCTGGGGAAAGAACATAAACCACAGACATTTGGGGCATTTCTTCCCCAATGCTATTGCTTTCTCCTCAATAAATTTCACCCCTGAGTGAGCTCAGTGCTGCCAGGTTCTGGCAGCTGTCTCTGAACGTCCCAGAGGCTGCATTGCTCTGCCCAGGGTGGTGATTTGGGGAGGAAAGCTGCAAGTCCTGGAGAAGAACAAGGGCTGGACCAGCTGACCTTTAAAGGCCCTTCCAACCCAAGCTGTTCTGTGGTTGTGTGAAGGCACAGAGGGGTCAGCAGGGCACAAACCCATCCCACAGCCTGTCCCTGTGCTGACAGCAGTGGGGAAGGGTTTGTGGGTCAAAGCCACAGCCCCCAGGCACACAGCACCAGCTAGGAATAGTCCTGAGACTGGTGCAAAGCCAGGAAAACCTTGGCTGGTGCCATGCCTTAGGATTTTAGCTTTTATATTTTTCAGTTTCTACACTGCTTAAGGATATTAGTCTAGAACTCCATAGCCTGACAGCTGCTGTTCTCCCATTTTATTCAGACAAAGCAATTCCTCTCTGGGCCTGAAATTCAAGGACATCCTACTGCCTTGGGCCCCAAAAAGTATAAATAAAACTGATTGGGGGGAGCAAACTGGGTATTCATCTTCATTACCTGAAGCTGTAATTGGAGGATTAACCCCTGATATGTAAATGGACAAAACTTATAATTGTCTGAAAAACTCGTGACCACTGTCCATCTTGGGTGTAGCTCTGGGAGGCTTTGGCTGCCCAGGGTGTATCTATTGAATAGATACAATTCAATAGTAATTGAATTCTAATTCTAATTCTAATTCTAATTCTAATTCTAATTCTAATTCTAATTCTAACTCTAATTCTGTTCCTAATAGAAATGCTTTAATAAATACACACTTTTATTCTCTTAATCTTCTCTAGCCTCTGTTCTAGGCAGCCACTCCAAGCATCATGTGGAGCCCAGGCCCAGCAAAGCCAGGCACACACTCACGTGCAGAAGGGGAGAGCAGTGGTGGCTGTGGCAAACACAAAATCCAACCATGCCCAAAATCCAGCCATGCAGGCCCTTCCCTGTCCTCCACAGAGGCTGCACAGCTCCAAGGGACCCCACAAGGTGGTCCTGGGAGCAGGATCCCTTTTTGTACCTTTTTGTACCCATCCAGTACAGATCCAGACCTTTGTCTCCATTTCCATCCTGTCAGGGAGGTTTTCCCCCCTCTTCTCTGGGCACCTCCCTCCACCAACATCATCTCATCTGCAGGTGTCAGGACCCTCCTCCTTCTTCCTGTCAGGAATGTTCATCTCAAAAGCCAAGTTTCCAAACTACTTCAAGGCAATGATGAGATTATTTCGGGATGACAAGGCTCCCTGGAAAAGTTACAGGGACAGTTCTTTGGCACAGGGTCAAAGCTGAGAATCTCTGGATTCAGCAACGTGGACAAAGGAGAAAGATCCCAGTGTGTATAAATCAGACAGGAGGGTTATTTCAGAGGGGATGTAATACAGCCATCCTGACGTTACAGTAATTCTTGGGATAGGCTCACTGAGAGGAGTTCAGGAATTTGAAGTATGGGTGATGAGAAATTATTTTGGAACCAGCATATTCACTTTATTGAGAATAGTGGTAAGGTGCCCATAAATCTTTCTAGGAGCATTTCAGGTACTTTTATGGCTCTTGCATGGGATTTATTGCATATTTTCAGAAAAAAAATATAATTTAAAAGGACATTGCTGAGCAGTTTTTATAGCTTTTATTTATTTTTTAATCTCCATTGTTTGCAGAGCCCTCCTCAGTGCTGGAAAATGCAATTCTGCCCTGTTACATCTCCCAGACAAGGAATTTTGCTTTCTCTCTGCAGTGCTGAGCAGGGATGGACCTGGAGTGTCTTGGGCTGGGGTAGTGGGGTGAGTGTCCCTCCTGCAGAGCTCGAGGAGCACCAGACCTGCTGCTCCCACAGAGGGACAGTCAGATTTTAGGGCAGGCATCCAGTGTGATGGATCTCCCTGTGCTGGATCTCACTGTGGAAGGGTAACAGAGAGCTTTAACGTTGTATTTTAAAGTCCATTTTTGCAGAAGTGTTGAGAAATCCCACGCAGCCCTGGAATATCCCAAAGGCTGCCTTGGAAAACTGAGCAGATGAGGAATGTTGGGGAGTGATCCCCATATGTGAGCACAGCTCTTGGGGAGGAGAGGATCTGTTTGATCTGATCCCACCAGGAGCAGCCCTTATCAGTCATGGAACCACAGAACACCCTGGGCTGGAGGGACCCACCAGGATCATCCAGGACCCCCCAGCAATCCCCCCTGTCCATCCCTGGAGCGGTGTCCAAACGCTCCTGGAGCTCTGGCAGCCTCGGGGCCGTGCCCATTCCCTGGGGAGCCTGGGCAGTGCCCAGCACCCTCTGGCTGAGGGAAGAACCTTTCCCTCATCTCCAGCCTGAGCCTGCCCTGGCCCAGCTCCAGCTGTTCCCTGGCTGCTGTCCCTGTCCCAGGGAGCAGAGATCGGAGCTGCCCCTCGGGAGGAGCTGCAGATCCCTGAGCTCTGCCCTCAGTGTGCTCTGCTCCAGCTGCACACACCCAGTGCCCCCAGCTGCTCCTCCTGTGGCCCCTCCTGACCCTTCAGCATCCTCGTGTCCCTCCTTTGGACTCTCTCAATAGTTTCATACCCAGGCTGGATGTTCCCCTGCTCCAGTGGAGATGTTTTCCAAATCTGTAGCACTTCTGGTCAGAAATGTAACCCTGGAGTTTTGGCTCCTGCAGCCTCCTTTGGACAGCCTGAGTTTGCTTAGCCTTCCCTGGCCTTCCTGTTCCTAATTGAAATGCTGCTCTTGAGGCCAGTCACACTGTGCTGGTGCCTCCTCTGCTGCTCCCACATTACAGGGATCCAGGGCAAGGGGGGTCTGACATGTCCCAGTGCCACAGCCAGGGAAGGGAGCAGCAGTGTTGGCACTTCTGCTGTGCTGTGGGCAGGGGGAAGGAGCTCCTGCCAGGGAGCAGAGGTGCTGGGGCCAGAGGATGGAGTGGGAGGATGGAACAGAAAGCATTGCTCCTTCCCAGACCCTGGCAGCCTCTTCCAGCAACCCCTTCCCAGTAGTGCTCCCTGGGGGCTCTGCAAGGAGGAAAAAGTTAAACACATTAATCAGGCAGTCTGGCTCTTTTCCCCTGTCTTCATCATCATCACCAACCCCTCCAGTTCTGTGGGTTTTTCGTTCATTCTCTCTCCCTTAAAATGTTTTTCATTTGAAGGTGGCTGTTGTTCCTTTAAATACTTATGAAAACTCATAAAACTATGTGGAAACAAGCAGCCGTTTTTTTCTTAGAAAGAAGCTTATGCCAGCAAAGCAGAAAAAAAAACCTTGCTCGAGTGAGACAGAGAAAAGAAAGGAATAAAGGAAGCCAAGAAGCAAGCAGGGACGCAAGCAAGGAAGTTTGATTTTCACATGTCCAGAACAATTGCTTTGCCAAAGACTGTGACCATGAACATCAGCATTTTCAAGGCTTGTTCCAGAAAGCCCATGAAATCTAAATGACAAAAATGGGCTCTTCCATCTCCAGCTGTCAATTCCTAGAGATGTCAGATGCTCTGAGCAGAAAAATGCAAGGTGGAAACCACTTCTCCTGTGGCCAGGACACTTCTGCTTCAGGCTGAGGGGTCAGGATGGAGGAGGAGGTGCTGACCCCAGACCTGCAGCCCATGGGAGCCACCCTCCTGCCACAGTGCCTTTTGCAGCAGTTGGGTGGCAGAAGGCTGAAGCTGCTTCCAGCCTCACCTGCATCCTTTCCCACAATATTTTCCCTGGCTTCAGGAACGGTGCAGGAGCTGCACATGGCATTTGGGTCAGTCCAGCACATCCTGTGGCAGCCATTGGTGGCCCTGTTGTCCAGGAATTTGTCTAACCTTTCTCCAGTGAGGATGCTTTGGTCAGGTTTGCTCATTTGCAAGTCCTTGATAGACATTGCTTGGGATGTGCCTTCTCACCAGAGGGCCTCAGGGATTGTGCATCAGAGAAGTAGATTGCACTACAAAGAATCTCAAGCCCAGCCAATTTCTCCTCTGCCAGGGCACTCAGAGAGGGCAGGCTGCTGGCTTTGGAGCTGCAGGTGTTCCACCCACCTGTGCTGACGGGAAGAAGTGACCCTGATGCATTTGCCTTGCCTGTGATTTTCCTTAGCTTGGTCTTGCTCAAATCCTCCTGACAGAAGATCCCAGGAGCTCGTGGTATCAATTTCCCAAATGAGGGAGATCTCCTTGTGAAGTAGAATCACAGCAGCTAAAAAGCTTCCTCTGCAGGTTCATGAGTTTGTTTATTTCTGCTGCCTTTTATCTAGTAACTGATCTATTTTCTTGCATTTTCCACAGTGTCATTGGAAGCTGAAGCTCACAGTGGGCTCAGCAATTAGTGGTAGCACAGAAATATAAGGCAAAAACAAGTATTGCTAATGAGCTGACACATTAAACAATGAGTCACACTTCCATAAGGAGCCCAAATCGAGTTATAACCCTAAATAAACAAGCTGTGAGAAACAGTTTACAAAATATGAATGTGTTACTTATTTAACTGCTGTTGAGAATCTGCGATCTGAACCCTGAGATGTATTTAAATATCTGAAACAAATACTCAGTGAGTGGTTTGTCAGACTGAGGCAGTGGGGACTGGATGGGATGGAGGAAACCTAGAGCAGAACAAGGAGACCAGCAACACCCTGCCTTGGGATTGTGTCCCCCCTCTGTGTCCTTCCACATCTCTCTGTGTCCAGGCAGGGGCTGTCCCACACCAGGGAATGGAGGCAGCAAAGGCTGAGAGCCAAAAGAGGCTGCAAATGGGAACGTTCCTCCTCTCACAGGTGTCTCTGGGCAATGCCAGAAATTTGGGAATTCTCAAGCTCCTGAAGAAAGTCATCACAGGGTCAGGCAGAGCGCCTGTGACTTCTCATTTGGGGTTAAAGGTAAAACTGAAAGTAAATGATTCATCCTAAATTGAATGAGAAACTTCTTTACTTTTTATCAGAGCCTGTTGTGACAGGACAGTGGGGAATGGGTTTAAACTGCAGAGAGGTCAGTTTGGAGTTTGGATTAGATATAAGGAAGTTTTTTACAGTGAGGTGCTGAGGCCCTGGCACAGGGTGCCCAGAGCAGCTGTGGCTGCCCCTGGATCCCTGGCAGTGTCCAAGGCCAGGTTGGACCAGGCTGGGAGCAGCCTGGGGCAGTGGGAGGTGTCCCTGCCCACGGCAGCAAGGATGAGATGACATTTAAAGGTCCTTTCCACCCCAGGCCTTTCTAGGATTCTGTGGTTCTATGGATCTACTGCAAGGTCACAATAAGCTCAACCAGAATCTTCTCCAGGCTGAACAATCCCAATTCTCTCAACCCCAGCTCTCTCTGTCCCCCAGAGTGGAGGCTGTTTGTAAAGGAGATTGTATTTACCCCAAAGAGGCGGCAAAGTGTGTCCTGGAGAGGGGTGATGTCCCCCTGCCCTTCACCCTGGCAGTCAGTTGTGAATCTCCAGCCTGCAGGTAAGAGAGAAGGAGAAGAGTGGCTGGGGCTGTGGTGTGGGGATGCTCCAGCTGTGCCCTGCCCTGCTGCTCTCTGCTCATCCTCAGCACAAAGTGGGGTGTGACCACCCCAGCACAGCTCCACTTCCCCCAGTTCAGTCCCCAGCCTCGTCCTTCTCTGTTCTCAGTCTGCCAGTGTCCCCAGGGCCAGCTGTGGGGTTTGTGACAGCCTCACCTCAGCAGGCTCCAGCTGCCCTCCAGGAGGAGCTCAGACCTGTGGTCACAGCTCCGATCCTTCCCAGACCCTCCTGGTATTCATCCCATCCTTCCATCCCTCTCCCCGTGCTCTCCATCCTCTGACACCTCTCCATGCCTGCTCCCCTGGCCAGAGTGTGACACTCCTCAAATCACAAGTGGCACAAGGACTGGGACACGTTCCTGGGCTGGCAAAGTGAAGAGGTTTTAGAAGTCTATTAGGAATAACAGAAAGCCCAGCAATGGCAAAGGGTGCTGCTACACAGAGATGGTGAAATTGCTCATAACGAGGCAGGAGAGGCAGACGTGACCAGGGAGCATTTCTGTTCTGCTCTGTGTGTTTGGGTGGAAGCACTTCCAACACAATGAAGTGCTCTTCAGGCTCTTGGTACCTAAGGAGAATGTCAAACAACATCTACATGGGACAAACATTTTCAAATCACCCTAAAAATAATAATAATCTCAATAATCAGTCTAATTTCACATGTCGAGTCTGAAAAGAGCTGGCTGAGGCTTTCTGCAGCCCTGCACAGTTAGTGATAAATGATTTCATGACCAGAGAAATGAGGTGCATCATATTGGGCAGGTCTAGAGCTCAGAACCCACAAGCATCACAAGAGCACAGACAAGGTTTGTGAGCTGCTGAGACGCCAGGAAAGAAGTGAGGGTCACAGACAGAGGGGAAAAGGGTGAGTCCAGCCCACAGGGCACAGAACACAGCCCAGGGCAGTGCCAGGCCCTGACAAACTCAGCTGACAGAGGAGCACCTCAGGCAGCTCTGGTGGCTTCCTCTCTGCACCACATGGTTGCCCACGCTGATCCAGGTGAGGGGATGGGGCACAAAACCCCTGAGGCTGTGGAATGGGCAGAGGACAGAGCCCTTCTCCTGGCCAGAGGAGCACCAGGAGCTCCAAGGCAAGGGCTCAGAGTGCCATGGTGGGTGCTGGGTCCCCTCCCCACCTCACACAGGGCAGGTGCCCTCAGCAGTGCAGGGAGAGCTGAAGGGTCAGAGATGGAGCTGGACCTTGGCTTCCCAATCCCACAGGCTGCCCAGGGGATCCCAAGACCCCTCCTGCCCCGAGCACAGCCCTATTCCAGGCCAGAAGAGGCTCCAGGGCAGAAGGGGCTCCAAGGCAGCAAGCAGCCCAGGGCAGGATCAGGGCAGGGAGCATCTCCCAGCCCTCCAGGGTGGGTATTTTTATCTTTCTCCAACCTGCCTGTTTCCCAGCTCGTTCCCCTCAGGGCACTTTCCTCTCCTGGCAGTGCATGTCAGGGAGGTGTGAGGGCAGCACACATGGCCCCACACCATAAACCATCCTCCATCCCTGAGCCAACAGCTCAGAGCTCCCACCATGGGCAGCCTACCCCTGGTAATTACCTCAGCACACACCTTGGCTCTTAAGTACATGGTTAGAAACAGATCAGTGTGAGACATCTCCTCAAGTCTCATCTGGGAATCGCTGCTATCACCGAGCCCTGCTTCCCCAGTCAAAGATGATTTACTCTGATCTGCACTATTGATTTTATGGTGGGAAATGTGGTGATACCTAGAGAGAGAGTGAGACAGAGATTTGACTTATGTGAGCGTGTGGGGAAGGCTCCAGTCCTCACCATAGCGCCTGCCTTTTCTGCATCTGTACCAGAATTATTTGTAGTGTTTTATGCACCCATCTGCTCCCTGCATGCTCTCTATAAATCTCACTGGCTCTCTCACACACACACATGTTTGCTTTCCATGTAGATTACTTATGATGAGAGTCTAATTAGACCTGGGGAAGCCTGCCTACAGAGCGAGCCTGGGGAGAGCTTAATTAAAGTCAATGGAGAAAATTATAGGGGGAAAAAAAAATTAGGGCAGCAAGGAAAAAATATCAAGAAAGAAACCAAGGGGAAAAAAAGAGGCAGGGAAGTAACAGCACCATTGAGGGAGTGTGTGAGGCTGCCAGGCTTTGGGAAAGCCACCCCGGGCACCAAGATCAAGGGCAGGACTCGGTGCTGTGGCCTGGAGAGCTCAGGGGGTGTTTGTGGGTCAGGAGGGAGGCTGGGGACAAGGTGGGTGGGTGGGTGCACACAGCCTTCTGCATGGCTGTGAGCAGGGATCCTGCCCTCCTCCCCAGGGTGGATGCTGAGGGTGACTGAGACCACCCTGCCCTGGATCTTCTCCACGTGTGCCTTGAGCTTTCCTGGTCTCACCCACGCCCTGGATCCATGAGCTGGGCAAGCAGATGTGCAGGGACGCACAAGGTCTGGGTCCTCACTCTGTTTGTCCCCCAGTTCCCAAAGGGACCCACTCTCATTCTCAGACAGGAATTTGCTGCCCTTTGCACACACGATGTGAGTGATGGAGAGCTCAGCTGGGAGGGCAGCAGGGATTTTGGGTGTCACCACAGGGCACTGAGGTGTGACACTGTGACCTCTGCAGGGCAGGACACTGCTGTCCCCCAGCAGTGGCACTGTGGAACCCAGTGGCACCTGGCTGAGGGAGAGCATCTCTTTCAGATAGTCTTGATTTAAAGGCCACAAATGATGGAGAATCCGCCACATCTCTTAGCAAATTGCTCCAATAGTTAATTATACTCCCTGCTTAAAAGATGCATCTTATTTCCAATTTAGGTTTTTCTAGCTTCAGCTTCCAGCCAATGAATCTCATTACATTTTTTATCTGCTAGATTAAAAACCCCTCCATTATCAGAAATCTCCTCCCTCCATAAGTATTTATAGGCTATGATCAAGTTGCCTCTTAACCTCCCCTTGACAAATAGGCTGAGCCACTCCATCTCTCCCAGTCAGTCAGGACACCTCCACTGTTCCTGCTCTTCCCTGAGCCCTTCCTGGGCCAAAATCCTGGATGAGGGCAGGTGAGGGTGTGGTGTCCTGGGCTGTGACATGTGGCAGAGGACCAGGGAGGTGCTGCTGCACGAGGGTTTGGTGTGGGGAAGGTGCACTCTCTGCTCAGGGTGGTCCCAGCACAGAGGAGATCACACAGAGAACACAGAGGGGGACAGGAATGGAGAGAAGCAGTTAGGAATTATGGAATCACTGGGGTTGGAAAAGACCTCCAGGAACATCGAGTCCAACCTTCAACTGAATCCCACCATGCCCACTGAACCATATCATGAAGTGTCCCAGCTGCTGGGATTTTGAACACTTCAAGGGATGGTGACTCCACCACTGCCCTGAGCAGCCCCTTCCAATGCTTGACCACTCCCTCAGTAAATGAACTTTTCCTGATATCCAACCTGAATCTCCTGAGGTACCACTTGAGGCCGTTCCCTCTACTCCTGTCCCTGTTCCCTGGGAGCAGAGCCCGATCCCCCCGGCTGTCCCCTCCTGTCAGGGAGTTGTGCAGAGCCACAAGGGCCCCCCTGAGCCTCCTTTTCTCCAGGCTGAGCCCCTTTCCAGCTCCCTCAGCCTCTCCTGGGGCTCCAGCCCCTCCCCAGCCCCATTCCCTGCTCTGGACATCCTCCAGCATTTCAATGTCTGTCTTATCACGGGGGGCACAAAACTGACCCCAGAATCTGAGGATGGATGTGCTGGTAAGAGGGAAACCAGGAGAGGAGAGGCATGATGCAGAGAGAACATCAGCTGGGCAGGGGTGAGTGCAGCAGCGTTTTGGGGCAGGACCTGCAGCATCACAGTGCAAATCCAGCTGGGGTGATGCTGCTGCACCCAAATCACTCAGCAAGGAGAGCTGGGCAAGTGCATCTGTGCAGGCAGCAGGGAAGGAGCTCAGAATGACCCATAGGGGCAGATCTGGGGGCTCTGGCAGCTCTCAGAGAGGGTCAGCTCCCGTTCAGGGTCATCTGTGCCCCTCTCAGAAGGTGCAGCCTGGGAAACGGTGGAGACTTCACCTGAGTGAGGATGGGAACACCTGGAGAAGCTGGGCTGGGAAATCTCTTATATCATGGGTCTGTGCTGCTGCCAGAGGTGTGATGAGCTCCCCCAGGACTGTCCTGTCTGGGACAATTTGGCATCAGCAGTGCAGACATCTCTCCAGCCAGCTGCTTGTCCTGCAGTCATGCTGACAAGCACAGGCTGAGCTTCCTCCCAAGATAAAGAGAGAGAGGCCCTTGGGTGATGAGTGATCCTGCTCCAGCCCTGGGCGGTGATCAGACCTGGCTGGACGTGGGACAGGATGGGCTGATGCCATGGCAGCATCATTATGGAGTGCCAAACAGACACATGCCCTCCACTGCGTCACCTTGGCAGTGCCATCACTTCTCTTGGATCAGCACTGTGTCCTTGGGGTCACTTGGGCCAGCCTTGGCAGGAGCTGCACCCAAAATTCTGGAATCTGATGGGGACATTGCAGCCTGTGTAGGCTGCCCACAGGCTGGGAACTGTCTTCTTCCCACAGCCTGGCAGCCTCCAGTGCTTCCCCCTGCCCTGTGTGTCACCCCTGTGTCACCCCCGTGCTCTGGTGTGTGACAAATCCCACAGTCAAAGGCAGTGCTGTTGGGAGCAGTGGGTCCCAGTGGCTCTGCTCCTTCCCCTTCTCTGTGTTCCAGACTGCCAAATCCTCTCCATTTGGGCTGAAAAGGGGGTTTCCTGGAAAGCAGCAATACAGAGGTGCTTCTGCTCACAACATCCAGCTGTGGATTCCAGTGCCACCAGCTTAACCTCATCCTTGCCAGCTGACAGCTGGAGCACCTTGGAGCAGGGCTGTGCCCAAAGCCACGTCCTCTTGCATGCTGGAGACCCAGGGACTCAGGGTCTAGGGCAGTGCAGGGTCCAGCAGGCTCTGGGGAGCTGCTGCTGCAGGTCAGGGAATTCAGGATGCTGCTGTGTGCACAGGCAGCACACGGGGGGAGGCTGCCTCCAGCCCTGGGAAGCCTCCTCACACCCACAGCTGCAGACCCTGGCTCGTTCTGCCTGGTGTCAGATGCAATAAGGGAGATGAGCTCCCCCAGCGTGGCCAGCACACACTGTGTGGTCTCCCTCTGGCTTTAGGCTCCCAGAATTTCTTCTTCTTTCTGAGAGATGTCAGGTTGAATAAAACTAAATAGATCCTGATGGAGGAAAACTGCAGTTAAGTGGGTTGGCTGACTGCTTGCCTTCTTTTTGTTTTGTTTTTTAACTTGTCACAGTTAGAAAGCCACCAGGGAAATATTCTGGCAGGCCCTCGGTCACGGTCCCTTGCTCCTCCAGGCCAGCTCCCCAGAGCCTGGTTAGCTCTGCCTCCCTGCCAGGAGAGGAGGCCACTCCAGCCCCAGAAGAAGGGTCAGCACCTGACAAGTGTGAAATGAAACTTGTGTCACCTCGTGCCTGGGTGATTAGGAAAGGATCACCCGTCCCTGGTGGCTCTGAGCCAGCAGGGTCCTGGCCACAGCCACCCCCTGTGTGCTGCTCCAGGAGAGATGGGAGCCCAAGGCTGGTGGGAGACAGAGCCCACCCCGTGGGGATGCCCTGCTGGAGGCTGGGCAGGACAGAGACAAGCCCTGAGTCCTTGCAGAGTGACCACATCTCATGATCTCAGTGTGCACCTTGTGATGTTTTTCACTCACACAGCCCCTGGTCCAGACATCACGTGAGCCCTGGTGCTCCTCCAGCTGTGCCAGTTCCCAAGGCACGTGGTTTGGGGACTGATTGGGAATGGGATGGTCATGGAATCATAGACTCACAGAAGGGCTTGGACTGGACCCTAAAAATCATCCAGTTCCACCCCTGCCATGGGCAGGGACATCTTCCACTACCCCAGGTTGCTCCAAGCCTCACCCAGCCTGGCCTTGGACACTGTCAGGGATCCAGGGGCAGCCACACATGCTCTGGGTAGCCACAATGGATAAAAGCAGCCCAAGAAGGCAGGACATACTCCATCAATTGTGTTGAAATCTGATTTTTGAGCTTGACTTACCATTCTGGGCAAGGCCTATTTGCATTTTCCCTTACCTAGAAGCCATCAGGCAACAGGTCCAGAGCACCTGAGAGGCAGCATCCAACAGTCCTGATAAGGAAAAAAACCACTGGGTGAATGTGAAATAGTGGCTACTGGGGAGCTGCTCCATCACTGGCTTTCAAGAGTTCCTGAAGAGGCTGAAAAAGTGGAACAGCAGACAGATATGTTTGGGGTACATGTCACGACAACATGCCAAAAGAAAATGTCATCACTCTGAAGAAAATTCTCTCTGCAAAACATCTCCCAAGGTCAGCGAGGACCAAGCACAGAAGATCATGCAAATGCACTGAGTGAAAGGAATTCAAAACTCTGTGCTTCAAAACACTTTTTGGTGGTGACCGTGGTGTTGGTGGTGAACTTAAAGGTCTTTTCCAGTCATAATGACCCATGAAAATTTACCTCAGGGCACTGGAGCTGCTGCACTCCGTGGCCAGATGTGTGTGCACTACCTGAGGTCAGCTCTGCTGTCCCACCTTGGCCAGACAAGATCACTGCCAGCACAGGTACAACCCTGCACCTCTGTACCCAAAGTCAGGGACAGAGACAGAAGCCCCAGGGAATCCCACAAACTCTCAGAGCCCATTCCTGCTGGACTGCACAAATAAAAGTTGCTTCTTGTCAGAGGAATGTGACCCAGATTCCATGGAATGGTGGGGACTGGCACATGGAGCAGAAATGCAATTCTCTCTTGGGGTTTCCTCACTGGGTTTCAGAAGTGCTGAGGACAGCAGGGCAGCATCCACGATTTTGGTGGCTCAGCTCAGTGATTCCTTCCTGGAGTATCAGCTCGAGCTCACACACAACTGATGAACCATCCAGTGGGACAGAAGGAAAGTGCCAGACCGCAGTAAAATCCCAACCATCAGCTGCCCACAGGGCCCCTCTGTGCCCTGGATCTCATCACACCCCCATGCCCTGGTGTGTGACAAATCCACACTGCTGTGACATTACCAGGACCAGCAGAAATAGGCCAGTCATTGACTTTTCTCTGAAATATTTTCTTCTAGTTTATTCCAGGTGTCCTCATGCTCCTCCCAAAACTCAGCAGTTTTCAAACTTGGGGCTTTGTCGCTTCCATTTTTTTTTCATTTTCTTCTCTTCTTTCCAGTCTTATCTCTTTTTCCTTTTTGGTGAAGGAAGAAATTAAACTGATTAAAATTTTTAGGTCGTTAAAACTGAGACAATTCCAAAACACTACTTTTCTTTTAAAGGACAGGAATTTAATATCATTTTTGCTGCTCTAATATTGTAATGTTTCACTCATCTCTGACCACAACAGATTTCAGAGAGCCCCACTGGAAACACCTCTGATACCTGAACGTGTCCAGACCAGACCCCAGAGCCTGTGAGTATTTTGGGTCCCACCAGCTGATCCAAACTTGTTCCATGGGCAAGAAAACGAGCAGAGATGCCTGATGCAGACACACAATAAGGGGCAGACAGAGCCAGACCTAAGCAGGGAACCATCCACATCCTGCCAAGGTGGTGCTACATCTTCTGAGCAGGAATCCAGCTGTGCCATCCTCACCCAGCACAGGCATGTTTGAAGCTCTGGCATTTCCTGGGGCCTGTGATGTCTGTGGTGGCAGCAGTACCAGGAAATAAAGACAGATCTCTCCCAAATCCTACCATGAGGCCAGAAATGTGCCCAGGACAGGATGGCAGCTGATTGTCCTCCTTTCCTTTCCACTGAAGGTTTAACAAGCCCAGTTTGTGTTCTGCTGTTACAGGGACAGTAAAAAAGTTTGGGCAGGGGTAACTTTGCACTGAAATGTCTTACACCTCCCAGGGAGGAGCACTCACCATTTCTCATGGGAGATCTCTTTAACAATACTCTTCTAACAGGGTCCCTCTGAGTGGGCCTTGCCACTGTTCTTTGGTCATGATTTCTTCATTAGAAACAAATCCTGGTGCTGTGCAGGAGCACAGACATCTCTGAGCATCTCAGGAATCAGAGCAAGTGCTGGAAATCAAACCCCGGGTGTGCAGGGCTGCAGGCAGCCACCTCTCCTCACTGCAGCAGAGGTTAATCAGTGCTGATTAAACCAAGGCTGGATTTTCCTAGAGGGGCTCTAAAAACCTGAATTCCAAGCTGCACTCCCCCATGCCCCCCTCCCCTCATGAGGCTGAGCCTTCACCAGCTCCTTGGCTTTCTAGGGCTGAGCTCCTGATCCCTCTGAGATGGAGGCTTTGGTCGGCCTCCAGACATCTCCAAAGTGTTTTATCCCAACCACAGGGCTTTGAACGTGTCCATCTTCCCTACACTGCTGTGACAGGAGAGTGGGAGAGGGCAGCCCAGGCACTGTGATGGTGAGAGGGAGGGATCTCCGTGGATGCTGGGGCTGTGCTGGAGCACCAGAGTGAGGTGCTGGTGCTCACTGCTGATTTATTGGCAGGGCTGGTAGGTGTTGCATTGGGTTAAGTATTAACAGATCTCATGAGCCTCATTAGCTGTCCTCTTTTCACTCTCCAGCTGAAGAGTTACTGCTCCAAAATCTATAGTGCCTTGGCAGCTGCCTGGCTGATTCCCAGGTTAACCCTCAAGGGGCTGTTCCCTGTGCCCGTGGCGTGTCACAAACCACAGACATCCCAGTCCTGGGGCTGTCCTGCTGCTGGCCAGCGAGGCAGGAGGCCTTTTGGATCATTGCCATGCACATCTCTGCCCTCCAGAAGCCAGAGGCCCTCAAAGCAGAGAGCCAGCACTCCCCAGCCATGCCAGCCAAGGCTGGCTCCTGGTGCAGATTCCCCTGCCCAAGCAGCCTCAGCTGGGAGCAGCACAGGTCTGCAGGAGGGACCTGCCTGGCTGAAGGTGGCACCTGTCCATTGGCATCTCCATCAGGGTCACCCTCCCAGTCCCCCCCAGCAGAGTCCATCACCCAAGTGATGCAGATGCCATCACCCCCAGGGCAGATGCCAACAGGCTCAGGGGTCCTGGGCTCTGCAAGCCCAGAGGGGACTCAAGCTGCAGACACCCCTGTGCTTGGTCAGACACAGCCCACAGCCAGGGCTCTCCTGCCGTGAGCAGCCCAGGAGGTGACACAGTCCGTGACAAACTGCTGCAGGTGTCACATCCACCAGGTCGCTGGGACAGCACAGGGCTGGAGACCTCCAGGGATCTGTGCTCAGAACACAGAGCACAGGGCCAGGAGTGACCCTGGGAGCTCAGGTGTGACCCCTGAGCCATGGGCTGGCCCAGGCAGCTCCCATGGCTGGTGGGATCCCCAGGCTGAATGGGACTGGGTCAGGGCAATGTGCTCAGCTGCTCCATCCCCACACCACGAAATATTTGGACCTCTGTCCTGCTGGAGTGTGCCTGGTTTTGGCTTCCTTGAGAGAAGGCTGCAGCCATCTCCATCTCAATGTGTCCCTCCCTGGCAGCCCAGAACTGTTTCATTCCCACCAGATCCTTTTGGTCCAACACAGGCATGAGCAGCAGGGACATTTTGTGGAGCTTGCTGGGTTTCCTGCTACCCTCCATCTTCAGCCTCTCCAGCCGAGTGCCCACAGCCCTGGGGATGCAGGAGGAGCTGGCAGGAGTGCAGGGGGTGGCATGACCTGGTTCAGCTTCTCAAGTGCAGCTCTTGCTTCAACAAGCCTTGGACAGTTCCTGCAGCTCCCAGTAAGCCTGTGCTGGAAAGCACTTCCTTCAGACCTGTTAATTGTTAAACAACACTGGACTTTAATTAAAAAATAGTCCAGTAGGTCACAGGGAGAGCTGGAGGTTAACAAGCTGGGCAAGGTCATCATCTGACCTGTTCCTCCCCTGCCCATCCTCTGCCCTGATGGGACTGGGAAGGGCTGTGCAACCCCGATGCTTCCCCATCCCTCATAAACCAGCCAGGAGCTGCTGCAGGCAGGAGCTGCTGTGCCAGGGACCCCCACACCCAGCCTGACCCCCTGACCCTGCCCAGGACAGGCAGAGGGCACTGGGAGTTGCTGGTGGGGACCTGGCAGTGCTCCAGTGCTGGGGAAACAGCCATGCTGGAGCATGTGAGAGTGCAGGTAGTGAGCAGGTGAGGGTCAGCACGGCTCTGCAGTGGGCAGGGAACTCCTCAGGGAGCTCCTGCTACCTCTGAAGGCAGCTGGGGAAGACCCCAGGCAGTGACCAGGCTGAGGTGGGCTGGGGAAAGGTGAATTCTCAGGGGACCTGGGTTCAGGGAATGCTCTGGCACTGTGCACAGCTGGCTGGGAGCCACTGCTGGTGCTCCCCTGTGTCTGTCCACCCTGCTGGGTGCTGCTGCAGGTCCCCACGGCCAACACTGCCCACCTCAACCCCTTCTCAGGGCTCTCCTGGAAGCTCCCTTGAGGCAAGAACCAGCCCCTTTCTTCCTCTCAAGGACAGAAGCTTGTGTTCAGAGAGGTCTGCACCTCCTCTGGGAGAAGAAAAATGAGATTTGACGGCTCTTAAGCTGCTCCTGTGGAAGGCCCAGTGCTTCCCAGTGGACCAGGAGCTCAGCACTTACTGTCACTGGTGTGCTGCAGGCACAGAGCTGAGTGACATCCTGAAGGTCAGGACTGCAAGCCAGGAAACGATCCCATGCCAGCTGAGCATGGGGGGGAGTCAGCCTTTGGCCAGATGCTGCTCACCAGCCCATCAATACGTTGGCAGTCAATACCAAATCTCTCCAGATAGAATTTGTCGATGACATAAAGATTGGCAGTGGTGAATAATGAGGCTGTCACATGGAGCTGGATCGCTTCCCTCGCTGGGCCCGTTCCAATAAAATAGGTTTTAATAGCTCAGATGCAAAGCAGTGCAGGGCTGGGGCTGGGCTGGGGCTGGGCTGGCAGGATGGGAGGGCCCATGGGAGGCTCTGGAGGTGGGAAAGGTGGGAGTCACCTCCTGGGATGGGCAGGGACAGGGTGATGCCTGGAATTGCACCTAGAACAGAGGCCAGACAGAGCTAGGAGAATAAAGCAGGTATTTATCAATGGATACACCTTGAGCAGTACAAAACCTTCACAGAGGCTACACCTAAGGTGGACAATGGTCATGAGTTTTTTAGACAGATATAAGTTTGGTCTATTTGCATATCAAGGGCTAATTGTTCAATTACAGCTTCAAGTAACGAAGCCACTTTCGTTTCTGTCTTTTGGGGCCTGAGGCAGAGGGTGTTCTTGGTTCTCAGGCCTGGAAGGATTGTTTTTTTTTACCAACATGTGGAGACAGTGACTAACACTCTATATGGAGTCTAGAGTTCCACACTAATGCAGTACAGGATCTGAAAAATATAAAAGCTAAAATTTTAAGGCATCAACACCTGCCTGGGGAGGTGCTGGGACAAAAGAACCTCTCAAGCTGAGGCACAGCATGCCAGGACTGAGACCACTGAGCCTGGGGGTGTCTGGCTGCAGGCAACAGCCCTGCATGGGAATCCCAAATCCTTCTCCCTCCCTCCTCTGCAGGCAGGAAAAACCTTTCTCTAAACAATTTGGAGCTCCTAATGCTCAGCCCTTTGGTGAGGACAGCACCAAAGGAAGGGTAAAACAACTGGAAAAGGTCTCCAGGAATACCAGGTCAGGATCAGGACAGCGATGTCAAAGGTCCTTGGCCAAGTCCCGATGCTGAAACCCCCTGTCCTGCTGTCCCAAGTGTCCCCCATGCCCCCACCCCACAGCCTGGAGCCGGCCCAGTGGGTTTGCTCAGCATCACCACAGGCATGTGAATGGCAAAGGAAACTGGTTTTCTTTTAGAAACAAAACCCCAGAGCATGTAACAGAACCAGGATACTGGTCCCAGTGGCAAGGAATCCTTTCTTGTGTCTGGTGGGCCTCTATTCCCATCACCACATCCCCCCGAGCTCCCAGCAGCCTTTTTCCCAGAGCTCACAAGTTGCTCTTTCCCAAGAAATAGAAAACTCCAAAATCTTTCGTCATAGAATCACACAATCCTAGAATGGTTTGCATTGGGAGGGACCTTCATAGGTCACCCAGTTCCCTCTCATTCCACCCCCTGCAAGGGCAGGGACACCTTCCACTAAACCAGGTTCTTCTGGGGCCCATCCAACCTGGCCATGGACACTTCCAGGGATGGGACAGCCACAGCTTCTCTGGGCAACCTGCACTAGTGTCCCAACACCCTCTGTGAAAAAATTTCCTCCTGCATCTGGTCTAAATCCATGCCCTTTATTTTAAAAACATCACTTACTGTCCTGTCACAACAGACCCTACAAAAATGTTTGTCCCCATCTTTTTTATAAGCCCCTTCAGGCCCTGCCAGGGGCTCTGAGCTCTCCCTGGATCCTTCTCCTCCCCAGGGGAGCACCCCCAGCTCTCCCAGCCTGGCTCCAGAGGGGCTCCAGCCCTGCAGCAGCTCCATGGATCCCTCTGGATCTCTCCAGCAGCTCCATGTCCTGTGCTGGGACCCCAGGTCTGGAGCAGCTCTGCAGGTGGGGTCTCACCTCAGCAGGGCAGAGGGGCAGAATCACCTCCCCTGACCTGTTGGTCAAGCTGAATTTGATGCAGCCCAGGACACGACTGACATTTTGTCCAAACCTGGCTCCTCTGTCTTGCAAGACTCCCTCTGCCCATCCCAGAATGTTTGAGCCATCTGAAATCCCAGGAATGCTGGATATGAACTGAGGCTTTTGAGGAGGATCCTCAGATCTGAGGGAAGGGGGAGCAGGAAGAAAAGCAAGAGAGGATGAGCTGCAGCTCTGCATTAAAGGTGACAGAGCAACAGAGCTGTGCTGAGCTCCCATGCAGGTGTCCCTCATGCTGTCCCCATCCTGTGTGATGGGAGCCAGCCCTGATTCCCAGGGAAGGCCTGGCAGGCTCTGGGCAGTGATTGCTCCTGCCAGGACCTGGGGGCTCCTTCACTCGGGTCTCTGTGTGCCCAGAGCCCTCCTGCCTCCCTGCAGCACCTGCTGGGGATGGACCCGTTGGAGCAGCCTTGGCAGGGATTTACATCCCTCAGAAAATAATTATGGGAAGAAAAGTGCTGGTATTAATCGGAGCCTCCGTTTAAAGATTAACCACAACAAATGTGTTGAATGCAGGAAGTTTATTTAACAATGCTCCCATTGTACACCCCGAGAGCATGTTTGTCTTCATTAGTGCAGTAATTCATTATATGGCCTCTCTAACATTCAAATCAGAAGGAAGAATATTAAAAAAGTAATTATACTTTTCAAAGTAAAGCTTTATGGGTAAATTGTATGCAAATCGCTGTCTAAATCAGGGCGGCATATCTTAAGCAGATCTAAAAGTTGCAAAGGCTTCCACCGCATCATTGATATGTAATCAACATAGATGTATGATTCTGCTCCTTACTTAGGCAAATTTGAATGGCAATCCTCAAGTAGGTAATTGGTATTTATCACAATGGCTGATGGGGAGAAGCTATAATCTTGTTACGGGTGGGACCGGCCTGTCATAAATCAACCTGCTTGGAGGTTACTGCAAGACTCTGTCACATTTGGGTTTCCAGATGCTTTTAATCACCTTTTTTAACCTTCACCTCGTTTGTAATATGCGCAAATAACTTTCAGGTCTTTGAAGGCCTCTTCTGCAGGTGTCAGAGCGTTCAGGGAAATAGCTGAGTGCCCTCACACCATTTGTCCACCCCGTGATGACAAGCCCCTTTTCTCTAATCAAGATAGTTTAATGAGATTTTTTTTTTCCTTACTAAAATAGCACTAGGAATAAAACATGAAATTGATCATTTATGTGCACCAGGGAAATCACGTCATTTGGAAAATAATTTAACAGGATTGGATGGCTCAGATTTACTGTCCAAACTGCAATCACCAGCTCCGGGGACTGGGAAGGGACAGCAGAGGGACATCCCAGAGCCTGCTGGGGGAGCAGGACAACCACCCACATGGCCCTGGGGACAGATGTCCCCTGCCACCTCGTCCCCCTTGCAAATCCATGCTGCTTCCCCAGGCATCAAGGGCTGTGTGCAGATGCTGAAATCCCTCCCCAGCTCCTGGGGATGCAGCAGCTGCCCAGGGGAGCCCTGGGGTCTGGCTGGACCCTGGGGTGGGGTCTGCTGGGGTATAGGGGAGTATGCAGCTCCCTTTCCCCAAATTCATCCTCCCAGGTCCTGGCTGTGACAGGGTGTCTGTGCAGCCCCCATGTCCCTGCTGTCACACAACACAGAACTCTGAGGCTCAAATATGCAGCAGAGTTTTGGCTGACAGGTCAGGGCACCCCCAAACACCCCAAAACACCCCCAGAGGATTCACAAGCCAACACATTTCCTGCAGGTGTCTCGGGGGGGCATTGGCCATGCTGCTGAGGGACCACCAGCCCCATGTCCCCACCAGTCCCTGGGGATGGACACAGGCAGGAATGTGCTTCTCCTCTGGGCACGAGGTGCCCAAGGTGCCAGGGCCCAGCTCTGCCCAAGCCTAGGCACCAAACAGCCTGAGGGCAGCTGCTGCCAGGCTGGGGTCACCAAGGGGAGCCAAGGGTGTCTCTGTTCCACTCAGTGACTTTTCTGTGCTGCCTGCCCAGCTCCTCCGTGCTGGCAGCTCCACTGTGCTCCTCCCAGCACGGATTTTGGGATTTTGGGATTCCCAGGTGCCCATCAGCATCTCTGCTTCTGCAGTGCACCCAGCCCTAACACTGAGGGTGTGCAGGAATCTCTGTCAACCCAACACCCTCCCAGATCCCTGCTGTCTTTGTCCATCTGCCTGCTGGGTGGGCTCCCCACTCCCTCTTGGGGTACACAGAAGCAGATACCCCAGAAAACCTTGCTGGTGTTGCTGCTGGATAAGGAGAGCTGCATCTCGTGCCCCTGTCCATGGCAGGGGGGTGGAACTGGATGAGCTTTGGGGTATCTCCTAAATAATAATAATTAAAAATACAAATAAAAATAAAAATAATTATAAAAATATAAAANAATAATAATATAATCCCCTTCCAACCCAAACCATTCTGGAATTCTCTGGTTCTCTGATCTCCCAGGTCCCTGTGCAGAGCCCATCCTGCCCAAAGTCCTGATGCTGAGGCCTTGCACTGGTTTAGGGGAGAAGCAGACACAGACCTGGGAGCATTCAGGGAGACTGCCAGTGAATCATGGCAGGGAAAAAAACAATTCAAAATGTCCAAAGTGACTTGAAGAGGATTCACAGCTGCAAATAGGGGTGAAATGGTTTCTGCTGGTTATTAATGCCGTGCTATTTGTTCCATGTTATTAGCAGGCGATGCCGTGCCGTGCAGAGGTGAAGAGCAGATCCAGAAATGCAGGCTGGAAATTCATCTCCTCCAGCACGAGGCAATTGCAGGGCTGAGCTGGGGCACTGCTGAGCACCATGAGCCAGCAGAGATCTGAGCACTGGAGAAACGAACATTTTTTTCATCCCCTTCCTTTCTTCTCTTTTTTTTTTTGGAAGGGGAAAGAGGTTACATTTTTCTGTGTCAGAAATATGCCATGACACGAGAGAATCCATCAAATGACACTGCGTGTCAGGTCATGTCACAACATCATTAAAACATTATATCTTGTTGATGAGGCTCTTGCCATCAGTTCAGAGAGTGACTGATTTGATCTGCAAAAAGTGGAAGTTTCTGTGCCCTGTTTGCAAGACAGCTGGCAGCTCTGTTAGAGGAAGCACTATTTCATATTCTATTTAGGGCATTAAGCCTTAATCCCATTAGAAGATTCATAGCATAGCCAGCTTCAGATAGAGAGATACTTCCATAGCTGGATGGATTTCTCCTACGACACCTGCACCACATGGTACATGGAGCCATTTGGAAAAAAAAAAACAAGCCTACAGTCTTCCCAGCTCCTCTCTGAGAGCTTATCTCTTCCTCTAATACAGTTTAGTGCCAGGTTTTATAGACTGCTCATGCTGTCGGGAATGTTTGCTGGTATTCTGTTAACTTGATGCTTGGCTGTTCCAACACTATTCATTTAGGGCAAGCATCTGGCATGTAGCAACAAGATGGCTGATAGAATAAAATTAGGCAAGTTTATATGATTAATCATAGCTGGGAGCCAGTATCAGTCTCAGTTTGTAGGGGGTTGTGATATATCCTGTAGGTTATTTATCAGAGAGAGCAAAGCTGCATTCACACGTTGGGAGAATCCAGGGAAGCACACCTTTGGGGGATGCTGACATGGCTTCCTGAGGGGGTTCTGGCAGCCCTGAGGCTGGGAGGAGGCAAAAGCCACCATGCTGCAGAGCAGGGGATGATGGTGACACAGGCTGGCTCTCTCTAAGCCCCTGCCTGAACCACACAGGAATTGAGAACCTGGTCACCAGAATGGGACCTGTGTGAGCTCAGCATTCTCATCCTTCATCCCCATCTCCTACCTCAGTGCCAGGGCAGTGTCCCCCATGCCCCCAGTTTGTTTAACCCACAGGATGATAAACCCAGGGAAGAGAAAGAGGCCAGGGTTAGATGAGATATCAGGAAGGAATCCTTCCCTGGGAGGGTGGGCAGGGGCTGGCATGGAATTGCCAGAGCAGCTGTGGCTGCCCCTGGATCCCTGGCAGTGTCCAAGGCCAGGCTGGACATTGGGGCTGGGAGCAGCCTGGGACAGTGGGAGGTGTCCCTGGGGGTGGCACTGGATGGGATTCAAGGTCTCTTCCAGCCCAAACCCCGCTGTGATTCTCTGCCTTCTCTGCTTTGGTTTGGTGTGACAGCAGGGGACAGCCCAATCCCTGATCCTGAGCAGGGATAAGCACTTCCCAAAGCTGCAGCCCAGCTCTGTGGCAGCACAGTGTCTCATGTCCTCCTGACACCTCCATGGGCTCCTGCTCATCCCTCTGGCTCTGTGGGGCCACCACAGATTGGAGGCTCCCGTGGGTCCCGAGCTGCAGGCTGTGAATCCCTCTGAGCACATGGAGACCTGCCTTTGGCTCCTTGATGCTCAGCACCAAGGCTGAGCTGCTGTTTAACCTGCAGCTTACCCCGTTGCTGCTGGGTAAGCGAGCTGTGAGGGGGACAGGATGCTGAGCTGTCCCCAGGATGCCACGAAGTGTCCTGCCCTAGATGTGCCAGCACTGCTGGGATGCAGAGCAATGTGTGTGCCCTGTCCTGGCTGGTTTGCTGGGGAAGGTCAGTGTGACCATCACCTGCCAGTCAACCCCCCAGGTTTTGGGGAACAGTCCGGGCAGTGTGGGATCTGTGCTCTCTGCAGGCCTGGAGGTGTCTGTAACACAGGCACAGGGCAGAGAAATGGCTTTCCAGAAAATTACAGATCAAGAAGAAAAGCAAATGCACAGTCTGAGCTGAACCCTGCAGTCCTGCCAAGCTGTTTAATTTCGCTTTTGTGCCATTGCATTGCTTACCACAGTTCAACAGAATCTGAAGGAAAAAGTCATCCTGAGCTGAGGAATGAAGCACTTGTGCTGCTGTTAAATTATAATTCCCATTTATTCCTTTATTGCAGAAAGTTTTCTTTTTGAGGTATGGCCATTTGCAGAATTAAAAATGGCGGGGGGGGGGGTGGAAATCGCAGTGCTTGGTCCCTGTGCTCTGCATCTCCCCGGGTCTGTGTCAGTATCGTGCACGTCAGGAAATGCAGCATCAGCTGCCGTGCAATAGAGCCGTGATTGATAAGTGTGTAATAACCCTGACCCAGAAAACCACACCTGTAATCTTCCCCTGATGAGCTCTGCCTGCACCAGTCCCATCCGAGTGGTTAAATGCCTCGCTGGTCTTTGAAGCAGTCAATTGACCCAGCTGAGATGAGGTGGTGCTGCTGAGGTTGCTGGGGAGCTCTGGGTCGGAGCAGCCCCGTGGCTCTGCCCCACCTGCGGTCACCTGCGGCTCTCTGGGGTTTCCACCCACAGGTCACATCTCCACAATATGCTCCACTCTCCATCACAGCCCTCTCCTTTTCCCCATCTCCCCAGGATGTTCCTTTTTCCCAGGAACAGTCCCTCACCCTGTAGCCAGAAGGTCTGGAACTAGGAAACAAGGATTTTCCAAGTGACATCAAAACACCGGCCAAGAATTTTTAAATAAACCCCGAGATCAGCTCGTTTCTCATTTATCACGAAGGAACCAGTCGTGTGCCAAGCCCTGTGCTGGGCTCTGTCTGTCTGTCTGTCTGCTTCCCTGTCTCCCCCAGCCCTCTGACTCAGTTATCTATTTACCTATCTATTTACATGTATTTCTTTTCCCAGTGAATTATGTCAGGGAGGCAGTAAAGTGTTATGTATTTGCAAGCCCCATAATCTTTAAAAGCACAGTGATGCATGCTCCAGATGAGAAAAGAGCCTCCATCCAGTATGTTAATAGATAGCATTAGGGCAATAATGAAAAGCACTTGAGACAAGTAAGCCCCTATCAAAAGCTGAGTAATAGAGAAGCACAGAATGAATCACAATGCACCTCCTCTGCAAAAGATATTAAGACGTCTGCTTTAGTGCAGGGTCTATTCACTCCAACAGCTGCTTCATTTCTCTGATTAAAATGGGAGTGGGGAGAGCTTTTCCAGCCATTTCCCCTTTTCTGCAGTACCTTCCCCACAGGCAGACGCCCACGCCGTGCCCAGGGCAGGGCTGTGCCGGTGGCTGCACCCCGGGCAAGCGGAGGGCAGGACACACAAGGCAGGGACTGAGTGATGCAGGCACATTGTCACACGCACGGTGACACAGACGCATGGGGACTGCAGCACTGTGTGTGTGTCTGTGTGCAGCGGCTCCAGGCTCCACCGGGCACCTCCAGGCTTCCCAGTGCATGGGGGAACAGCCCCACACACCCCACACACCCCACACACACCCCACGCACCCCTGGGACACGCAGCCCTTTGTGCGTGCACACACTGGGCACCCCTGGGGTTCTGCTCCCCATCCCCACCCCGGTCCCTCTGCTCCCACCCAGCCCCTCCCGGGCTGTCTGCAGCCACCGTGGGGTCTGGGCTGTGGACAGCCTCTCCCCCAGCAGTGACAGCTCTGCCCTGATGTGCAGAGAGAGGGAGGGAAGCCCCCAGGCTGGGGTGCAGGAGGAGGTGAGGGTCAGGCTCTGGGATGCAGGACAGCAGCCGTGGAAGGGTGTTGGAGGTGCTGGCACTGCTGGAGAGGACAGGCACAGCCTGGTGGGACCGTGCTGGAGTGCACAGAGGAGGGAAGGGCCCTGCTGCAGTGCCTGTGAGGGCTCTGCTCATGGACCCATGGCTGTGTTATCCACCAGAAAGTGTTTGATGCCTTTGTTGAAGCTGTGAGACACCACCTGGGATCATCACCCCAGGACATCAGCCAAGTGCCAGGCTCTGATCTGGGGTCCCAGTGGGAAGGGAAAAACCCACACCATGGGGACAGTGAGCTGCTGGTGCAGTTTAGAACCACCCTGGCAGTGCCAGCCCAGCCTTTGCCATGAGTCCTGCAGGCTCCAGAGCAGGAGCAGAGGTCTGAGCCAAGGACCTGTGTCCTGCTGTGCCAGGCAGGGCTCTGGCCACGCTGAGGGGCTGTGGGCACATCCTGCTGGGCCCAAATGAGCCATGTGCTCCTCCACATCCATGGCTTAGGAGCTGGGGGGCTGTGAGCTGGTCATGCTGGTCCTTCCTGGGGTATCTTTCACTCACCAGGCCTGTCCCCATCCCACTGCATCCCCAGGGCACAGCACAACACACATGAACCTTCCCAGATGCACATATCTAACTACAGCAACCCCCCTGCTTAAACTCTAGTCCAGGCTGCAGCAAGAGCAGATGAGACAAATACCAGGAACATGCAGCCTGACAGCAGCCAACAGCCATAACCAGCTGGGATATTCCACCTGTGGCCAGCTTAGTCTCATTTCTGTTTACCAAAGACACACCCAAGAGTAAATCATTCTGCTCTGGCCACTGTGGGCTTTTACACCTTCCCCACTAGCACTGGAGAGGGGAAGGGCTGGGTGTTGCAGGAGCTGAGGATCAAAGCCTGGCTCATCCCAGTATCTCCCATCCCTGGCACTGTGGATGCATCACTGGCCCAAGCTCTGCTGGCCTCTCCCTCCCCCTGCTCACCCACATCTCTTCCTCAGGTTTTGGAAGCAGCAGCCAGAAAGAGCAGATGGGCACTGGTGATGACAAAAGTGCCTCTGGCTGCAGTAGGGAATAGGCCCAGGGAGTGAAAAGCCCCCTGGCAAGGGAGAGAGGGCTGGGGAGAGCAGAGGAATGAGAGAGAACAGGGGGAGAGGGCTGGGGAGAGCAGAGGAATGAGAGAGAACAGGGGGAAAGGGCTGGGGAGAGCAGAGGAATGAGAGAACAGGGGGAGAGGGCTGGGGAGGGCAGAGGACTGAGAGAGAACAGGGGGAGAGGGCTGGGGAGGGCAGAGGACTGAGAGAGAACAGGGGGAGAGGGCTGGGGAGAGCAGAGGACTGAGAGCAGTTCCCCTTCGAGGTCTTGCACCACCACCCACTGTTCCCCTGCTGCCCCCAGTGCCAGGGCAGCCACTGCTGGGCTTCCACAAGACTTGTGCAACTTGGAGAGAGAAAACCACTGAGGAGAGATGCCCTGATGAGAAACCCCTGAGCAATGGCAGAGGCAGGTGAGAAATAGAAGAAACACTGCTATGTGTTGGCACAGGGCAAAGAGAAAGCTGGACGAGCTGCAGACAGGCTCAGGCCAGGCTCAGCACTGCACTGACACATCACCAGGGCAGTGCTGGAGTCACCAGCCCTAGAAGTGTTCAAAAAACAGCTGGAGGTAGCACTTTGTGGGATGGTTTAGTGGGCACAGGGGATTTGGACAAAGGTTGGAATTGATGATCTTTTGGAGGGATTTTCAGAGAATCTGTGGCTCTGGTTCTGTCTGCACACTGGCCCTGCCTGCTCTGGGCTGGGGGCAGGCAGGGCAGGCAGCAACCCACACTGGGCAGGCTGCACAGGCAGCAGCAGAGCCAGGCTGATGCCAGTGTGGGGATAGCAGGGAGAGAGGTGGGAGGTGGGAAGGGCTCGAGTTCACCCCTCTGTGGGGCACAGCTGGGGCAGGACAGCCAGGTTCTCCTCCTTGCCTTGCCAGGGGGGTTTCATGAAAAAGGGTTTTCCCCGTTTGTTGGCTTTTGTGATGCCCAGGACAAGCATTTCTTTGTGATGACACAAGGACAAAGACCTTCCCCAGGCAGGCACCTGGGCAGGTGGATGCTGAGTTCGGGCCAGGCTGCCCCAGACACCTCATGAATCACTAAACTGGTGCCACAGAGCAGCATCCTGGGGCCACCCCTGGGGCCATGGCCAAGCCCCACAATGGGGATGCTCCAGGAGCAGTTTCCCTGCTGAGATCAATTTTATGAGTTCAATGAGCCTCACAGGAGCATAACTTTGGGTGCAAGCCTCCAATAACTTTGGGTGAAGCCTAGCAAAGCTCTTGATCAAGGGGTCAGGTTTAAAGCTGAGGGCCTTGCCAGGCCCTGTGTCCTGGTGAGGGACACCAACGAGTCAGGAGTGGACATCTTCCCTCCAAGTGCCAACCCCCTGTGCCAGGGCCAAGCTTGCTGTGCTCAGCTGTCCCTGTGGTCCCTGCTGAGCCATCATCTTTGTGCCATGGTCTGAGGGGATGACATGGCTGCTCAGCTTCTCTCCATGCTGCTCCCTGACATCCCTCTCTGGGTGTCCCAGGCCATTCCCACTGTCCTGGGCACAGTCTGCCTGTGGCTCCTGTGGACAGGCTGCACTGGGGGACATGAAATGCAGCTTGGGAGCAGCCAAGAGCTGAAGGAACAGAGAAGGGAGAACCCCAGAGAGGATGAGGAAAATCAGAGGGAGGAAGCAGCTAATGTGGTGTTCACAAAGCTCCTGAAGATGGTTCAGGTGCAGCCACACATCTGTGGGGTCTGGTTGTGTATGATCCCCCTGACTNTCCTTCCTTCCTCTTTTCTTCCTTTTCTTTCCATCATTTCCTTTCTTTCCTTCCCTTCCTTCTTTCCCTTCTGCAGCTGAGGTGCTGAGCAGCTGCAGTGCCAGTGCTCCCTCAGCCCCCCAGGAACCCTGCAGCTGCTCCATGAGCTCCCAGCATCAGCCAGGACCAAACTGGACACAAGGAATGTAAATCCATGTAAATCCTGGGGAGATGGGAGAAGATCTGGCAGGTCAGCAAAGGGCTGCAGCTGGAGAGCCCAGTGTGAGCAGTGTGACAGCAGTTACTCGACATGTGCAGGGCACCAAGGCTCCCCGTGGCCACCTCTCACATGTGTGTGCCACCAGCAATGAGCACTGGCACTGCCAGGCCCCTCAGTGATCCCAGGAGCCACCAGCAGCACAAACCCCCGGGCACACCAGGGAGGAGGCTGCCATGGCCACTGGCACCTCCGAGCTCGTTGCCAGATGCCCAGGAAAAGGCAGCGAGGTCTCAGCAGGGAGCGTCAGCGCCGTGTCTGCTGCTGCCTGCCAAAATTAACATCACTGACAAAAGGCATGATCCTGAAATTGCACCACCAAACAGATGGATTGCTGGAGTATGGGAGGCCTCGTAATGGAAAAGATGAGTAATTCAAGGAGAGAGCGTAGTGCCAGCGATCCAAGTGCTTGGCTGCTGCAGCAGGCTGGGAACCTGGAGTGCTGCCTGTGGCAGGGCTGGATTCCTCTGGCTCCCCAGCACAACCTGCCAGGACCGAGGGTTCCTGCTGGCCACCAGCACTGGGGACACGGTGTGGCACACAGTGCCGTGGCTGTGCTGGCTCTGCTGCTGGGCACACCCCGTGCCCTGCCCACACTGCCCCAAGGAGAGCTGGTGTGGGCTTTGAGACAACCCTGGAGCAGTTGTGCTGCAAGGATCACTCCAGAGCTGTGGCCATTCCTGCTGCAGAAAGCCAGGAATATGCAGAATATCTGGCCAGCTGCTGTCCAGCAGAGGAAAGAGGGGAAGTAGGAGTGCCTTTGTGTAGCCCTGCTTTAAACATGGCCATGAAATGTGTCCCAAAAAGGCTCTCTGAGCCCCCAGTTCCCAGCAAAACCCTCACTCTGAGCCCTGTGAGGGCTGGCTCGTTCCTTCCCTATGAAGTGACTCACGGGAGGATCTGAGAAAGTCTGGCTTTCTTCTGGCTTTGAGGAGCAATCTGGATGAGAAAAGGGACACGCTCCCTCCTCTGACTACTGCTGCCCTTGCTGTCCAGGAGCATCCTTGTGCAGCCCGTGGGGCTGTGCCAGGGGCTGGGATCCATCACCCAGTGCTCATGGATCTCACAGATCCTGCCAGCACAGCTCCTGATTCTACAGTCAGAGCAGAAAAATAGGCACAGCCCCTGTAAAACAGCCAGGACCTCACCTCACTGCCACCCCACAGCTCTCCCTGCCCTGTCATTAGACCTGCCACTATTAATTATTCTTTTTCCTTTTTAAGTACAAATGTACTGAAATCATCCACTTGTCAGTGCTATGACTGTGCTGATGCAAATGTGACACAGCAGGCTTGTACTGGGCACTGAAATTTAAATTAATGGGGGAAAAAATGAGCTTGCTGGGTTTTTGGCAGAAGATCTGAGCTGTTCATGTTGTCCAGTGCCCTGAGGCTGTGCTGGGTCCCACGGGGACACCAGGACCAGGACACTGCACCTCCAGCATGGCTGGGCATGGAGTCACCCTGCAGCAAACACTGCTCAGCTCCCTGAAAGTCTCATCTGACACACTGGGGGAAAGTTTAGGCAGTTCAACATTTCAGCTTCTGGAAAAAAAAGAGGCAGGAAAAGGAGGGAGGGAGCATAAATCAGCCACAGCTTAAGGCCCCTAATCTGGGAATGACGCCCTGCAGTCCGTGAGGGGTGATACATCCATGGGCACGGATCCTGCTGCGGGATCACTGGGATTACATGGGCTTTGCTGTGCCCTGACTGCTCCTGCTCCTCTCTGCACCCCAGAGATGGGGCTGTGGGGTGGCACCACGGGTCCAGGCAGAGCTCCTGGTGCCCCAGGGTGCAGGTCCTGCCTGCTGCATCCTCCCATGGGCCAGCAGGTGCCGAGTTAGAGCCAAAGCCATGTGTGGGGCAGCAGGCAGCAGCTGTGGGGGGTGGCTGAGCAGGGAAATGTGGGTGCTGCAGCCCCCATCCACTGGACAGAGCATCCCTGGGCTGGGCAGGGTTGGGTGGTACAAAATGCAGCGTGGTTGGCATCAGCCTGGCTGGCTGTGTGTGCATCCAGTGCCTTTTCTTGGGTAATGCGTCATTTAATGTGACTCACCGCAAGGGTTTGGGTTGGTTTCTGTGTCTGTGAGGCTGAAAGGGGACCAGGCACTGCTGGGGTCCCCTAAACCCACCCCCAGAGGTGTGGAGCAGGAGATAAGGAGCCCCATGAACAGGAGCAGCGTGGGTGACAGAGAGCAGAGTGTGAGCAGGAGTGGATCCCCCAGCTCTGGTGCAAGGACAGGAGAACACCAGAGCATGAGGAGGACACACAGAAAGGGCTCAGGGACAACACCCCAACATGGCACTGTGCCTCTCCCCAGGGACTGCAAGGGGACAGGGACTGACAGTGCTCTCCCACCCACCCTGGGAGGGAAAGGTAAGTGTGTGTGAGTACCAGAGAGCAAAACCAAGCCCTGTATGTTTAAACTGGCAAGTTCCGTGTTTGTCATTGAGCTGTAAAATGATACCCGAACAGATGAGGACAGGAACTTCTTGGAAGGCTCAAGCACAGACAGCAGGAGTGGGGGAATAGCATTTTGTTTTATTTCTTTACATGCAATCCAAGGGGGGGGGGGTTGGTTGTTGCTTTGTTTTTTTTTTTTCCTTGCAGTGTTATATTTTTCTGTCCAAAAATGGTTACGAGTCTGCCAGCTCTCAGAGGCAGCACTGAGGGCTTGTGCCTTGTCTGACACACCGGGGCCAAGGGCTGGGATGCAGCAAAAGGCACAAACAATAAACCCTGGCTCGGGGAGTTCATGGAAAAGCAGAACACGATGGAAGCACTGTGAGTGTGTGTGCAGGCAGTGTCAGAGCTCACACCCCACATGGACCTGGCCATTCCCAGCTGGTTTGCCTCACAGAGAGCAGAGGACATCAGAGCCACGCAGATGATGCTGAGCTGCAGGCTGGCTTTGTAGGAGAACATGTGCTCGAAGCAGCAGCTCCTGTTTGTCACCAGGATCTAGTACCTGTTCCAGTGGGTGGATAATTTTAGGTGAATGAGAAAACGCTGCTTTTTCTTTGGGTTCAAGCCATGTGCTGGGTGGAATGATGCTCAGAGCAGTGACTTCTCTCAGGTGCTGCGTGGCAGGGGCACAGCCACTTCCCCTGGCACGTGTCCCTTGGTTATTTGTCACACAGAGGTGGTGCCTCGTGTGTCTGGATGTGGATCCTGTGAAAGGTTTTGGGGAGGAAGGCAGGGTGGGCACAAAGTAAATGAGAAAAAACAGTTTCTCCCTGTGATGCTGTGACTGTCAGGAGACAGAGCACGGAGTGACAGCCCGCACGTGAGCTACTGATGGTTTTAAGGATGCTCTTTTATAGCTTAAATTCGGGGAGAATCCTGTACAAAAACCTTAACAAAGCCATAAAGGTTTATTTACCAGTCATTCTCTGAGATGCCAGCCAGACTCTGAGCTGCATTTCAGCTCCCACTTTGTCTTGAGGCATCATAAATGCCTAAACAGCAATTGGGGTGTCCCCAGGGGAGTGTCAGAGAGATGAAACTGGGCTCTGGGCACTGACCCAGTGTGGTCCCTCACACTTTTCTTCATGCCCCTCCAAAAGACAGCCCTTAGGGAGGGGTGGGTGGGCTGGGGAGAGGGCAGGAACCACATTCAGTGCTCAGTACATCAGCAAGGATCTGTGAGACACTGTCCTGGTGCTTTATGGCCATCACTGTGCCCCAGTGCAGCACAGATTTTCCCAGGGGGTCACAGCCTGCCCAGCTCAGTGGTGGCAGACCATCAAGGAAGGCCAGCACAGGTTTCTCACCCTGAGGGCTCTCCTGAGGGCACACCTCATTTTGTGGGGAGTTTGGGAGGGAAAAGGCTGGGAAACCTGAGCTGCTGAAGTCAAGAGGGCTGCAAGAACACGTGGAGGGAAAAAAAAACATCAGTAGCAGGGGAACAGCAGTGCTCCAAGAGGAGCCCAGGCAGTGCCCCCGTGCTCATCCAGAGTTTTCCTTCACAGACTGAGATCTAAGCACCTCCAAACAGCCACAAAGTGAGACCATGAGGGAAAGCTCAGTGCATCCAGGGTCCCAGCATTGCCACAGGGGTGACACTGAGGGGACATCATGGGGACCATGAAGAGTTCATGGTCAATTGGTTTGTAACAGATTGGTGGGAAGCTGAGGGGGCCAATTTCTGGAGGCTTTGGGGATCATGGTGTGGGGTACTGTCACCCAAAGGCCACACCAACCCTTTGAGCCCTATTGTGACAGCACAGACACGTTGGTCCCACTGGCTGTGCCAGGTCTCACAGGGAGCTGTCTCAGGAGGGGGATCCTGACCTGTGCTCCAGGTCAGCCTGCTGCTGTGGGAAAAGCCCTCAGCCCCCACCCTGCTGGCCCAGGTCCCCACAAAGCCACGTGTGGGTCCAGGTAAGGGGGGTCAACAGTCAGGGTGGCTTCCAGGTTGCTGGGGCACTTCATACCATTCAAAAGCACACTGGGAATGAGGGGATGGGCAGAGCAAGCATCCATCCCACCCTGCCTGCTCCATCCTACCCTCCCTGCTCCATCCCACCCTCCCTGCTCCATCCCACCCTCCCTGCTCCATCCCACCCTGCCTGCTCCATCCCACCCTGCCTGCTCCATCCCACCCTCCCTGCTCCCTCCCACCCTCCCTGCTCCATCCCACCCTCTCTGCCCCATCCCACCCTCCCTGCACAGCCCAGGGCTGTGCCCAGGGGCTGGGAGAAGTGGAGCACCACAAGTAGGGCAGTGTTCTGGCCGTGGGGCAGGGACAGCCAGGGGCTGGGTGCTCAGAAACCCTGACATAGCTGGGCTCGAAGCCAGGGCACGGTGTCCTGCTCTCACCCTGCTCAGCCCAAGGCACACCAGGGATCAACAGGGCAGGAACTCTCCGGTGTCCTCGTCATCTTCAGGTCCAGGGGAATTATTCCAGCCCCAGGGTTTGAAAAGCCTCCAGGGAACTGAACAGGCACGATTAAAAATGTGTCACTGAGAGCCACAGCACAAGACAAACAGCTGGGCAGGGTCACAAAAACACAGCTCAGCGACCCCGTGGCATTGCTCGTCCCTGCCCAGTGCAGTGAGGTCACTGGTGGTGACCAGGGAGTCATGCACGGGGGTCTGTGCATGTCCCCTGTCCCATGTCAGGCTGAGGGACATCTAAGGATATCACTGAGCTTCAGCACGGAGCTCTGTGGGCTAACCGAAAACAGATGTATAAAAATAAACAGAAATACTAGAGATGTGATTACCAAGGAAACGCATTTACATACAGGAAAACGTCCAAAATGACTGTCATTTACTTCCTTTATTTATTTGAATTTATAAAAATGCTCCTATCCGAGGATCTGGGCTCAGTCCTTCCCAAATGGCAGGAAATGGAGCCTGCTGGACCCTTGCCCCATCACCCAGCACTCAGTACCACGGTGCCCCTCCCACGAAGGAAAGCTGCCCCTCTCTGATGTGCCAAGCTGGAAACTGCTTCCCTCCATTTCCCATCTCTGGGCACAGAGATTCCCCATTGGCTTTCCTGGGACCCCCCAGGGAAGGATTTTCTGGGCTCACCATGGGGCAGCTCCTTCTGCACCCAGGACAGCCCCAGAGGGAACTGGGCACTGAGAGCTGAGGGGATGAGCAAAGGGATGATATTGGGGCAGGGATATGGGGATTTCTTGCTCCCGTTGCCAACAGAGAACAAGGGGGAGATACAGACTGAGGCAAATCAAAAGAGAAGCATTTCAACTTGCAAGAAATGGAAATGAGAGGAGTGAATTTGGGTCATGCCAAGGCATTCGTTCTACAGGAAATGAAATGTTTTACAAGCCTTTCCTTTTCTCCCTTTATTTTCCCTTTATTTTCCCTTTGTTTTCCCCCTCTTTTGGGGAATTTACAACAATTTAAAAAAAAAGAAAAAAAAAAAGGTTTTATTTATAAAATGCACAAAGAAAATATTTGAGCTGTCCTTTTCCCCTGCAGCTCTACACAGCCCTCACACCCAGCTTCAGTCCAATCAAAATGGCATTGGGGGCTCATTTACCAGCCACCAGCAACAAAACAACTGCACTCTTTGCCTGGAATTCTCTCAGGTCATAATCTTGCCTCCAGACCTTTCCTGACAGCCACAAGAGGCCGGGCACTGAGCAGTGATATGAGGGACTGGCATCAGGACAAGATGCTCTGCAGGGACGAGCCAGCTCCCTCCAGGGCCCTGTGGAGATGCTGTGGGGCAGTGAGCTGGGCAGACCTGAGGCTCCTCGTGTTCTGGGAGTGGCTGCAAAGAAGACTGGTTTGCAGAGAAGATTTGTGTGGGTTTGGGGGAATGTACTTGCAGCTTTGTCTTACAGAATCATGGGCTGGTTTGGGGCTGGAGGGGGCCCTAAAGCTCATCCAGCTCTCTCAGCCCAGAGGTGCTCCAGCCCTGAGAGCATTTTCATGTGGATGTGGGGACATGCACAATGCCACCAGCTCTGCAGCTGCCCTGTTTTCAGGGTGGCAGGACAGTGCAGCTCTGGCAGGACAAGGAGCCCGTGACCTGCAGAACATCCTCAGACCCCACACGAGGAAGGGACACAGAGGGTCTGGGGCCACACTGCCATTGATGGAGGGGACATTTGGCACTGGAGACCTCCTGTTCCTGAGCTACATCAGCTCTCCTGTGGGAGTGTGGGGATCCCAGAGGACTGAGGGATGGGGCTGTGCTGCCCAGCAGCTGCAGGAGGCTGAGCCAGCACTCACCGTGTCACCCACACTTGGGCAGAGAGCAGCTGCAGGGTGGATGACACAGTTTGCTGCTCTGCTCTGCTCTGGAGCTGCCTCTGCTGGGTAATTAGAGTTGACAGGGTGTGTGCAGAGTTACTGGGTAGCTGCCCACACACCTAAGGTGTGGTGGAAGTCGGGAGCTGAACCAAAACCTCCTACCTGACCTACATGCAGAGGTGCTGCCCAGCAGCAATGGGACAAGGAGGTGGGGAGGAGAAAGCAAATGATGAAACACTTCTGCAGGCACAGCACAAACCAGGCCGTGCCCTGGGTGCTCTGAGGAGGGACTGAAGTAACCCCAGGCCAGGCTGGAAGGGAAGGCAAGGCGTGGAGCCTGGTGAGAGCATCCCTGCCCAGGGGGGGCGTGGGGGCTTCTCCAGCCTCCCAACACCATCAGGGGAGGGCTGGATCAGCAGGAGCCTCCCGTGTAGGACAAGGCAGGTAACACTGTGCTGGCTGCTCCTGGCTGTGCCCACATGTCCAGCTGATCAGGTTAAGTGGCTCATTTGCCTGGGAGCAGGGAGCCAAGCACTAATGGCTTTGGACATGCAGCCTGTGCACTGCTCTGCTCTCCAGCCCTTCTGGGGGCTGCTGCAGGTGCTGCCAGAAAATGTGCCAGCTTCTGCAGCCATGGCTTCAACAGAGTGGTGCAGTGCTGGAGGGGCAGCAGGGCTGGCCTTGTTACACAGCCTGGGGGGAACAGGGGGGTTGCTGAGTCAGAGAACCACAGAATCACAGCCTCATTCAGGTTGGAAAAACCTCTAAAATTGTTGAGTCTAACTAATCACACAGCACCACTGTATTCACCACTAACCCATGTCCCCAAGTGCCACATCCACATGGCTTTTGAATATTTCCAGGGATGATGACTCCATCACTTGCCTGGGCAGCCTGTTCCAATACCTAACCACCTTTTCAGTGAAGAAATTTTTCCTAATATCTAATCTAAATCTGCCCTGGTGCAACTTTAGGTCATTTCCTCTCATCCTTTCCAGTTCACAACCTTGGCAAGCAACTGGAGAACAGAGATGAGGGCCAGCTCTCATCCGGCTGTTTCCTTCATCCCCTCATCTCCTAGAGCTCACTTCTAACATGTGCAGAAAGTCTGGGGGCCACAGCAGAGCAGAGGGGCCAGGAGGAGGAAAGCAAAGCCCAAGTGTCTGTCACAACTTAACCTGAACCTGCAAGTAACTCTCACCATGCAGTGGCCACTTCCAGTCTTGGCAATCTCACTGGGCAGCAGGGCTAAATGTTCCTGGTGCCACCCAGCAGCCCCAGCCTGAGTGTGTCTCACCCACAGAAACCAGAGATCTGCTGCATCTGGGTTTGCCTTTCATCAACCCCTCCTGCTCGTGTCCCACCTTTCCTGCCCTCCCAGTCTTGCCCTTTCCTGCCAGCTGTGCCTGGCTCGGGTCCATGGTGGGGACCTGCAGCCCTTCCCTGCAGCCCTCTCCTCCCGCAGGGATGTGACTCCAGGCAGCTCTCACCATGTGTCTGTACTCACTCTGAGCTCCCCTGGCCACCATTATCTGCTTTGCCTTGGCTCTCAAAGCCTGCAGGCCAACACCCAGACCTTGGGCAGGGACCAATTCGTGTCCACCCCAGTCCATTTCACAGAAACCAAACCCCATTCA
The DNA here is from genome assembly GCA_013397075.1 of Rhabdornis inornatus. NCBI lineage: Eukaryota > Metazoa > Chordata > Aves > Passeriformes > Rhabdornithidae > Rhabdornis > Rhabdornis inornatus. The sequence continues at coordinate 1,043,331 of VWZS01004126.1, read as the reverse complement.
GGCTCAGGTTATCATCAGCACCAAATTCTCTTCTCCAGCTCTCCAGCAAGACAAACTCTGAACTCACCTCCCCAATTCCTGTCTGGTAGAACAATCTGACTGTGATCAGGAATATCTGTAATACTTGTTCTCCCATCTATGCTCTGGAAGATAAGTTCTGCCATATCCACAGTTCCCAGGATTACTCATTCCTCCTGGATGAGGCCTTCTAATTCTTCCATTTAGTTGCTCATGTTCCTGGCATCAGTACAGAAATACTTGAACTGTTTCTGCCTGGTCTTATCTGCACTCTCAGCCGAGAAGGTGCCGTCCCCTTGCTGGCTGGAAGGGCTGCCTGACGTCGGTTTTTGGCAAGGTAGGAGCTCTCCCATTCCTCTCTGCTCTCTGCTCTTCCTTTCTTGGTCGCCCTGCTCCTGCTGACATGGTCACCCTCCCATGGATGTGGATTCCAGGCAGGGTGCAACCAAGGCCAAGAAAGGAAACGCTCGGAGACAGCCCTGGGACCCATCCACAGGGAACATCGCTGCTTATCTGCCTTCCTCCTGATAACCTCCTTTTAATATTATCCACTGCAGACTCACCCTTCACAAGTTCTTTATCCACTTTAATTCTGTGATCCCATCTTCTCTGGGTTAGCTAATAATTTCCCATGGGTGCTTTATCCGATAGTTGCTTAAATCCAGACAGACACAACGCCGTGCAGAAAACCCATGGATTGCTCAGTCCCTGACAAGCTGCCATTGGAGAACCCATGCTGCATTTTATTTTTCCATACATCTCACTGGCTTCAGCTGTTGTCCAGTACAATATAAGCTCAAAAAACTTATGTATGACTCAGGCCAAATTATTTACCATGCATTTATACGGTGGTGGTGCCGTGCCTTGCACTGACTTCTTGCTCCAGTTCGGCTCCTTCACAAGAATTGCCTCCAACCTCATGGTTGTCCTACTTCTGTAAGTCCAGAGGAGGCAGCTACACTGATCCCAAAGCTGGAGCCCCTCTGGAGCCAGGCTGGGAGAGCTGGGGGTGCTCCCCTGGAGAGGAGAAGGCTCCAGGGAGAGCTCAGAGCCCCTGGCAGGGCCTGAAGGGGCTCCAGGAGAGCTGCAGAGGGACTGGGGACAAGGCATGGAGGGACAGGACACAGGGAATGGCTTCCACTGCCAGAGGGCAGGGCTGGATGGGATCTTGGCAATTAGGAATTGTTCCCTGGCAGGGTGGGCAGGGGCTGGCATGGAATTGCCAGAGCAGCTGTGGCTGCCCCTGGATCCCTGGCAGTGCCCAAGGCCAGGTTGGACATTGGGGCTTGGAGCAACCTGGGATAATGGAAAGTGTCCCTGCCTCTGGCAGGGAGGGAACAAGATAAGATTTAAGGTCCCTTCTAACCAAAACCATTCCAGCATTCTGTGATTTATGAACCAATTCTTCCAGGACTCTGAGGCAGAGGTGAGCTGGCTCCTCACAATCTCAGTGCACTGAACTCTTGGAGCTTTCCACTCACTCAGCCAGGATCACTTCCATTTCCACACTGTCCCTCCCCAATTCCCTAAGTGCCTCCTCTCCAATGGCAGTACCAAGGGCTTGGGCAGTGCCCTCCATCCTCCCATATTCACCCCAGACTCCTCTTGTCATAGAGACACTTGTCAGTTGTGCCACCTTCAGCCCCAGGAGACTCATTCCCAAAGTTCACAAGGGGAGCCACACATTCAAGAACAGCCCTTTGTATCCTAATCCTGTCCAGTGACTTCCTACACTCCGACCATCTTCCCACCTCCATGGTGCTCACTCCTTGCCCTTCACCAAAAACAACACAATTCCTCTGAAGGCCACCCAAGTCTCTTCTCTCTGCTCATATCCCCCAGCCTGGCCCAGACACACTTGGTGTGTGACGGCAGGACCCTGCCCAGCTCTTGTCTCTGTCCCTCTCAGGCTGCTCTGCCTGTCCCCTTTCACCTCCACCTCTGGTTCCTAGTTCACATTGTTGTCTCTGTCTTTCTTCCTTTAGGCCCAGCTGCTATCTTCTCTTGTATGGCCAACCCTCTGTTTCTGCTCCCTGAGCTTTGGGACAGCAAACCATGGTACCTGCTCCATTTTCTGTCCTGCTACCTTCCTCCTCCCTTGCCCCTGGGTTTCTATGGAGATTTCTGGGGGTGTCAGCCCATGTTCAGATCTTTTTACAGAGCAGTTCTTTGGCTTCTTTATGGTTCCTCCTTTCTCCTTTCCAGTATTACTCGGTATTTCCCATTTCATTCCACCACACTGTCCAGCTGTTTCTGTACTCTGGAGTCCCTCCTCGTGCTCTCTGGCACAGCCTCACCTCACCTGCAGCACCGGGAGGATGAGGTGGGGCAGCTCTGGGACCAGAGCAGGGAATGCTTTCCTCTCTTCTCAGTCTCATCTTTGGTTTTCCTTTCCTGTGTGGCTGCAAGTGAGAGTGGAACCAGCCCATGTGACAACATGGCAAAGGCTGCACCACTGACCCTGTGCCGTGAGCATCCCACTTACAAAAAAAAGGAACTGCAGGACATGTTCAGCCACACAACAGCTGGGATGCTGGAGTATGAGATATCCATTCCATTAAAAACCTCAGAGATAAAATCCTCCTCTAGCAGCATTGTTATTTCCAGGAATACCTTAAAGATGCTTTGATTTTCCCTTTCTTATGTCCTTGTTATACAACAGCAGCAAGAGCAGCTCTGCTCACAAGCACCATTCACTACTTAACACACCAGTCAGAAGGAGTAAAACTGGGTTTGTGGCTGTTCTTCAGGCCCAATCCACTGAGCTATTCAGGGATACACCAAAATCCCAGTGATATTCCAGCCCTGTAACCAAAAGGCTTTGGGGTGACACAGTTGTGACTTCTAACACCTGAAGATGTTGACAAGAAAGGTGGGAAGAGAGTTTTTGTGAGGGCATGTAACTGGCAGGACAATGAGGAATGACTTCCCACTGCCAGAGGGCAGGGTTAGATGGGATTTTGGGAAGGAATTGTTCCCTGGCAGGGTGGGCAGGGGCTGGCATGGAATTCCCAGAGCAGCTGTGGCTGCCCCTGGATCCCTGGCAGTGTCCAAGGCCAGGCTGGACACTGGGGCTGGGAGCAGCCTGGGACAGTGGGAGGTGTCCCTGCCATGGCAGGGGTGGCACTGGGTGGTGTTTAGGGTCTCCTCCAATGTAAAACATTCCGGGATTCTCTGATTCTGTCTCCACAGAAGCCACCACCATGAGATGGTTTTGTCAATCAGGACGATCACACTCACTCGTGGATTTCATCTGATTTCATTTCATTGTCTCTGGAGCAAAACAGAACACGTGGAGTGCAGGCTCCAAGCTCATTACAGAGAGTTCAGCAGAGCTGCCCTCCTGAGCCACCCAGTCACACCAGAGCGTCATTTATTCTGGGAGATAACCACAAGGAGCCCCATCCACAAGCCAGATTCCATCAGATGCAGGATTTGTTCGCCTGTAGGCAAAGCAATATCTCAAACTCAGCACCAGCAAGACCCAGACATCAATCCCAAAAAGTGTAGCACCAACGTTTCAGTGTGTCCCAGCAGTCACTCATGTTGCCATTTTCCTGCTTCTTGCCTCCTGGCCCCTGGGCTGCTTCGTAAAGAAGTTCCACAGTGAAACCAGCCAAAGTTGAGAATTTCCAAGAGACGTGAAAATAGCAGAATGCAAATTTTGTGGAGGCTTGAAATTTCAAGTGATTTACCGGTGTCAAACCCGTAAAATCAATTTGGCAGGTGTTCATCGGTTAAAATTAGTTTTAACTGAAAGCTGGAGGCATTATTGTGGGAGTCTTTGAGCATTGTTGTGGATGCACAAGGCACAGGCAGGACTGCACACCACGCATGTGTTGTGGGGTGTAATCCTCCTGGAGCTCCTTGTAATGCTGTTTGTGGGCTCAGGGAGCTCTGGGGGCTCAGGCCATGGGGCTGGCACCACAAACCAGCACTTGCAGAGGTTTTCTGGTGTTTCCTCGGGCTCTGGGGTGCTTGGTGTGTGAGGGTCAGAGGTAGGACCCACCCCAGTGCAGTGTGAGTGCCTGGGATGGGCTCCCAGGATAATTCAGCCAGAACAGCTGAATTCCAGGGACAGCGAGGGGGAGAATCTTAGAACCACAGAATTCTTTAGGTTGGAAAAGAATTTTTTAAGATCCTCATGTCCAACCATGCAAGCACCACCACTGTGATCATCACAAGCAGGGACTCCCACAGGACTCATCCTCCCAGAGAAACCAGCAGAACCCAGGGCACAGCCCCCTGTGCATTCCACCTCCCAGTCCACCCCACCAGTGCCATGGGGGGATGCCAGGATGCCCCCAGACCCTGCTGCACTGCAGGGCCCCCCTGGACCCCACTGCCCTGTGGGACCGTGACCTGTGCAGGATCTTGCTGTAACACCACAGGCACCAGTGCCAGCAGTTCCCTCTGCCATTCCCTCCTGTCCCCATCCCTCACACCAAGCTGGCAGTCCTGGAGGTGACATGATCCCCAAAGTCAAGATTTTGGGAGCTGATGCTGGCAGTCAGGGTGGCCTCCCCTCTGTCATGGTGCTGGGTTGAGGTGAGAGCCCTGGGCTGCAGGGAAAGAGCCCTCAGGAAGCAGGGGTTGAGTCTTTCAGAACAGTGTGGAAGCAAAACATTTTGAACTCCACTGTCCCCATCAAATCCTCCTGCTATGTTCATACCTGACCTCCTCCCTGTCCTCTCAGCTTGTGGCTGGAAAGAAAATCCTCCCCACCCCTCCTGCTGTTGGTGTGCAGCAGGGCTGGAGCCGTGGGATGCCCCGGCAGGGGCTCTGTCCCCAGGCTGTCACCATGTCCCCAGATAAGCCAACACCTGGGGCTCCTCTTGGGGGTTTCACTCTGGGGCTCCTCTGCAGCCTGACACATCACCCAGTTCCCCAGACAGGACCCATTCCCAAAAGCTTTTGGGGATCAGAAGCTGCTCCAGGACCCCAGTCCCAAGGGAGAGGGGTCTGTGGAGGAAAACGTGCTCAGATCCAGGGCTCTGGGCTGGCTCCTCAACAAGCAGCAGCAGGGCTGGAGCAGCACCACTCCTGTCCTCACTCTGGGGTCAGCAATGAGTCCAGAGGGCAGGGCAGGGAGCCCTTCATCTTCCCTTTGGAAATTAAACAAGAAGCAGAAAGGGTTTGGTTTTCATTAATATTTTTCTTCAAAAGTTTTCTGGCTTCCCTTCCCCATCTTCTGCCAATATTTCTTCAAGGGGGCGGGTAGCAAGGAGCCGGGAACGTCTGGCAGCTTTTTGTTTTCAATTTGCACAAACCCATTCTGTATGTGTGTTTTTTCTCTTTCTGGAAATTCTCTGCAGACAGGCACTTCCTGCAGAAATCATAATTTGCAAGGGAAAAGTATCTAACAAACATGTTTTTTTCCCTTTCAGTTTGCCCAGAGTCTGCAAAGCCCTGGGCTGGGCTCTGTGCTGCTAAACGTGTCAGGCAGCAGCCACCAGTAACACCAGTAACACCAGTAACAGCCCTGCCTGTCCCAATCCCTCTGCCAGTCCAGCACAGCATCACCCTGGGTGCCCCATCACTCCCTGGGTTCGTCAAAGACCTGGAAGGCAGCTCCAAGTGTGGGGTGGACACGAATTTGGGGTTCTGCCAAGAGAGGGGTCGTGCTGGTTGAGCTCCACCAGCATGTGTCCTGCCCTGGTGGGGCAGTGACGTCCTGCCTTGGCAGAAGGCCACTCCAGATGTTTTACCAGCTGTTCACATCTGGTTTTCTGAGCTTTGGAGGGCAGGCAGGCAGCGATGGCCACAGCTGGGCAGGGGCACATGGGAGGAGAGGGGGCACCTGCAGCTCTCAGATCCCCTCTGATTCCCGAGCAGCACCACTCACACACCAGCCCATCCCGGCCTGGGCTTCCCTAGACAAGGATCCCTGGTCCTGGAGTCTGGGCAGGCACGGGGGTAGCCAGGAGTGTGGGGTTAAATAATTCATTCCACATAAATCTTTCCTAGAAACAATTTTTTTTCTTCCCAGGGAGACACATTACCACCTCACACACACAAACCTGACCAGGAATTATAAGAGCGCGTTCCTGCCGCGGCGAATGGCGCAGGGAGAAGGGAGAGGAGGGAAGGAATAAAATATAGATTCTTGAACTCAGACCTGGGAAGCGGCAAAGCATCAATCTTGTTAAAGGACTAGTGTGGACTCTCCAGCCAGCCCACTTCATCCTGACTCGTGACAGGCCCCGATGATTTGTGCCTGCTCAGCAGAGGAGAAGTCCCATAACTCACCCACCGAGACGGCGTGGGATGGAGGCAGGGATGACTCACCACACCCTGCATCCTGCCCTGGCACCTCCTGGCAGCTCCTCCCGTGCCCACCGCCCCTGGCAGCCGGGACAGCCTCGGGGACCATCCCCACCCCGCACCCCGGCTGGCACAAAACCCTTGGAGCGTGGCAGATTTGCTCAAAAATGTGCGGGGCTCGTGGTGTTTATAGCCATTGCACAATCTGGATTATAAGAGGGAGGTGAAATTCCTGGACTGTCCCAATTTACTGTGCTGCTTGCTTGGAAAACAGGCGCAGCAGCTGTCCCCGGTCTTGCCAGCCAGCAGGATTTGCTCTTTCCTCCCAAGCCTCGCAGAAGCAGAGGAATCCTGCCCCTGCTCCTGCCCGCAGGGCTGTGCGGGGATGTGCTGAGCATGGAGAGCATCTCCGAGATGGACGGAACCTCTGCTCCCAGCCCTGCCCTCAGGCGCCGGAACTGAATGCTTGATTAGTGCCGAATCCCAAGCAAGGAGAGGAAATTCTCCCTGGAGCCTTGCCAGGCCAAGCCCGCATCCAAAAATACATCCTGCCGTCCTGCTCGGAGCCCGAAGGTTTTTTGGAAGGGAGAAGGCAGCTGCTTCGCAGGCAAAAAATAACAGCAGCCCTGAGAGCCCCCCGTCCTCGTGAGCAGGGCTGGAGTCACTTTCAAATCACAGCACTTATTCCAAAAGAGAGATGGGGAGAAGAGAAAGAAAAAGGCACACATGCACCACCACGGATCTGGCAGGCAAACACAGCTCCGGGGCTTCTGTTTGCCCATCACAGGAAGATTTACTAGGGGAAAAAAATATAGGCTGATAAATTATGCAGCCGGTTTGGTCCATTATATCATAAAACCCAGCTGTGTAGGACAACCTTGGAGATGCTCCTCTCCAGCATTATCTCAGCCTGGAACCAGGCGCCTGGAGCCAGGAGAAGCTGTCTCGGCACTGAGCACTCGCCGCCGCGCCGAGCGATAGCGTCTTCCCAAACCCACCTTTTCCATTGGAGATTAGGAGTGCAGTGAACTTTGATATGGTACCAGTGCTAATTTCAATCGGCAGGCCCCTCGCTGGTGTCACCGGAGGCCTTGGGTTCATTCAGAGAGCTGCAGCAGCGCAAGGGGAGGAGGGAAAACAGCCAAAGACTCCCCTTGAATATTAATGAAGCATCAAAGCTTTTAGCTGCATGGCCGTGTCTGAGCGCGACTGCTCTCCAGGGCTCTGCTATGTTTGGCACAATAAAGCCTTGGTAATTATTTCCAATAACTAATTTAGATTATCATTAGCCCCACATTGGAGGCACAGAGAATGCTGCCCTTTCAAACACTTGAACCACTGAGCCTCAAAAATAAAACGTTCGCTCTCTGCAAAGAGATCTTTGCCAGCTCTAATAAATTAGAATATATTTGTGTGTGTTAGCGCCTGTGGTGGCTCCGGATAATGAGAGCAGGTTGTGTCTGGGAATGGAGGAGAAGGCGGCACCTCCCCTGCCCCCCGCCTCCTCCCGCTCCACCAGCACACATTCCTTCGGGCCCCAATTTGTCCCCATTATCCTCCCAGACCCCCCAACCCCAAATCACCCAGGCCTGGCAGCTGACCCTGTCATAGCCAGTAATAAGCCATGAATCATTCCACACCTTCAAAGAAAATTTCTGCGTGGTGTTAACAGGCTGCTGTGCCCCAGCCCTGGCTGCCAGCCCCGTGCCCAGCTGGGCTCTGCATCCCGGGGTGGATGCTGTGCCCCAGCCCTGCTGCCTCTGCAGCCAGGGGGGCTCCAGCAGCTCTGCTCACACCTCTCTAGTGCCCAGGAAAAGCTCCCCAGCTCCTCAGCTGTCTGTGCTGCCATCGTGGCCAGCCCTGGGCACAGCCAGCAGGGTCCCAGCACTGTGACCCCAACACTTGGGGCTCCTGAAGCCCACGGAGCAGCCCACACTGCACTGCCTGCACTGCCTGCAGCCACCCACTGCACCGCCCTGGAGCAATCCCAGCCAGCAGGGATGTCCCGGGAATGTGGAACACACAGAACCATCCAGCTGACCTCCAAGTGCCCCAAGGCAAGGCAAAGCTCGAAGTGCTCACCCAGAGCCTGCCCTGCACCCCTGCCTGCCTGGAATTCCTGGCTCTGGCACCGCAGGGGCCTGGGGACCTTGGGTGGATCACTCCAGCTTTCACAGCCTCCGTTTCATCAACCATGTCATTAGGCTAATGATAATTAATGCCTGCAAAGGGCTTTATAGTCTTCAGCTGGAAGGTGATAGTGAAGGGTAAATTATTGTTATTACCATAAACACAGGGTACCTGCCACTTACCGGGGTGGGACCTGCTTTCTGACTTGCCTCAGCTCTTCTTGGACTGGGACCAGGGTCAAGTGTGGGCTTTGCTTCCCCTGTTGTTTCCAACTGAATCTGTGCTTGAGCCAGGCAGGACTCAAGTCTGAGAATTTTTCATGCAAAGTCTCAAAAAAGAGGGTTCAGTTCATCCCATGGAAGTGTGCACATTGGGCACTGCTGGGGTAGGATGGGAGAGGTTCCTTCACTGTCTCCGTGCCTCGATGGACCAAGGCCAAGTGTATGATGTTCAACAGGTTGATGTGCCAGGTTCTGAACCTGGGCCACAAGAGCCCCAAGCAGTGCTCTGGACTGATGGCAGCGTGGCTGAAAAGCTGCTCGGTGGGAAAAGACCTGCAGGTGCTGGTTGGCAGTGGGTGAGCATGAACCCAACTGTGCCCAGGTGCCAAGAAGGTCAATGGCACCTGGTTTGTGCCAGCCGTGGTGTGACAGCAGGACCAGGGCAGTGACCATAGCCCTGTGCTGGCACTGCTGGGGGACCTCCAATCCTGAGGGCAGTTTTGGGTCCCTCAGGACGAGAAGGACACTGAGGGGCTGGAGTGAGTCCAGGGAAGGGAATGGAGCTGGGAAGGGGCTGGAGCCCCAGGAGAGGCTGAGGGAGCTGGGAAGGGGCTCAGCCTGGAGAAAAGGAGGCTCAGGAGGGCCCTTGTGGCTCTGCACAACTCCCTGACAGGAGGGGACAGCCAGGGGGGTCGGGTTCTGCTCCCAGGGAACAGGGACAGGAGGAGAGGGAACGGCCTCAGGCTGGGCCAGGGGAGGCTCAGGGGGGATATTGGGAAAATTTCTTCACTGAAAGGGTGATCAGGCTTGGAACAGGATGCCCATGGATGTGGTGGAATCACCTGGATGTGTTCAAAAGCCATATGGAGGTGACACCTGGGGACATGGGTTAGTGGCAGCCTGAGCAGTGCTGGGGGAACTGTTGGACTCCAAGATCTTAGAGATTTTTCCAACCCTAACAGCTCTGTGATTCCATGATTCCGTTCCCTTTCTCCAAGGAGATGGTGGCCTCCACTTCCTGGCTGTGAAAGCAGCTGAGCTGCACCCCTTCCCCAGTGTGTGTGGATGTGCAGGGCTGTGTGTGCATCAGGAATATGTGGGTGATGGGAAACTCCCTGTGCATTCCAGCAGGGATGCAGTGGGAAGGGTGTGCAGGTATCCCCCCCTGCTGCCCTGTAACCCAGCACAGCCCTGTCCCTGGAGCTGTGGCCCCACAGTGGCCCCCCAGTGCCACACAGGGCAGCAGATGGTGATGGGATCTGAGCAAACCCTGCAGCCCCAGGGGAGCATCCACATCCCACAGTGCAATTCCTGTGTCCCAAACCTTCCAACCACGACTCATCCACACCAATCTCTATCGTGGCCATGCATCCCAACACCCTTCCCATCACTCTCACACCACTTCTTCCCTCTGCTTTATTAAACTTGTTTGTGGTTCGTATTTGGTTGGATGGTTGATTGACTTCATTGTTTACTTTTTTAAGCTCCAATTCCCTATGGACGGTTTCAGTTTTCATTAAAAGTCTTTCATCAGAAGGAGCCAAAATTGTTGAAGACTGTTCCTGGGTTTTCATTAAAAGCTGAAATCTGCAGTGAAAAAAATAAATGTATTAGCCTCCATCCTTTCGCATCCTTCCTCTCCATTTTTATTGAAATCTTCCATATCGAAAAATCTTTAGCTGATCTGAGGGGTTGCTTCACACAGGATGGAGCAGGGGCTCATTTACTGTGAGCCAGAGAGAGCAGGAGCATCACTGAGCCATGCTGAAGGCTCACAGCAGGCTCAGACCAGGGACGTGGTGCTTGCTTGGCTGTTGTGCCCAAGCTGGGATATCAGCACGTGGCATTAAAATCGCGGCATTGTCCAAGATCTGAACACTTTCTGCCACTCACAGGTGGACCAGGAGCATTTCCCAGAGCCAGCTGCTCCAGGGGATGTCCCTGCACCCTCCTGCCAGGCTTCACATTTTGTTCATGCCATCTACATCGTTATCTATGAAATATAACTACCTCTTCTCCTTCCCTCTCCTGCCCCAGTTCCTCTCTCTCAGTCCCAAAGCGGTTTCTTCCAGCCCTTGTTCTGTTCCTGGAGGAAATGAGTTCCCTTTCCTATCTTTCCATATGTGTGGAATCACAGCTCCTACCCCCTGGCACATATTAATGGGGAGGAGGCTGAGATTGAAATGGATCAAAATGCAAGAACTCAGCTTTGCTTTTGCATCCTCCAAAGCCTTATTTTGCTTTTTTAGGCCAAACATATTGTGCATTTTCTGTAACAATGAACTTATCACACTTACTATGATAAACTGAGAAGGCATTTCCCACAGTAGACAAAAATCCTGCAGATCGACTTCAGCTCTCAATTATTTTTGGATTCACATGCATCTTTCTATGGGTTTTCCAACAAGGAGAATATCGTGACTGCAGCCAGTCCTCGTGTGAGCACAGCTGATCTCCAGGCAATGGAATCTCCTGCTGCTCTTCTGTACACTGGGAGGGAGCAGCTGGTGCCGTGTCCTTGCTCCCTGGGAAGTGCCAGGGCATTACTTTCCCTGCCTTGGACTCATTTGGACATATTGGAAAATATTTATTTTGCCACTCCAGAGTAAGTCCATCGCAGCACTGTGACCACCCAAGGCACAGGGACTTTTAGGATGTCCCACCCAACTATGCTACCACCCACTGAAGAGCAGTGCAGAAGTTTTCCCCCTCTTGAGCACTGCTCCTCAGCAGCAGGAGGCAGCGAGAGCCTCTGGAAAATGAAACCAGGCATGTGTCCCTGTGGCTTTGCACTCTTGCTGAGCAAGATGAGACAAGAGGTCTCGTTCACCCACTGCTCCACCACAGCTAAGCCACCATGGCAAAATCCCAAGCTAAGCAAACATCTGGCAACTACAGCTGGAGCATTTCCCTGTGTGACAATCCATGGGGACAGCAAACACACCCCCCTTTGGACCTGTCCCCCTTACCTTTGCAGACACCTGGTTACACATTTCAGAGATCCACCACCACCTGCATCCGTCACATCCCCACCCAGCAGTGCCCAACCACCCATCTCTAGGGGCCACGGAGAGAAATAAGCTCACAAACACACCAGACAGGGAATGAAAGTGTTTTCCTCTTCACACAGATTGGCCAAACCTGGAAGGATGCTGCGTGGGGATAGATGCTGAGGATGCAGCAGCCCACTGCCAGCTGGCCAGACTGTCCCTTGAAGCACATTTGGTGGCACAGGGAAATAACCAGCGTGTCAAACTCTCTGAAGTTAATTCCTGGGAAATAAGAGTGCTGTGCCACGATGAGCCTGGTGGCACAGATTCACCCCATAAGTGGCCCTGGACAGCCCCTGGCCTCTACTGAGGGCAGGATCTGGGGCAGTGGGGAGCTGCGTTCTGCCACATCACCTCCATCTTTCACCTTCAAAAATGAAGCATGCAGAAAATGAGAGCAGAATTTCCTTCACTGACAGGTTGGAATTAAGAGATTCCAGTTTTTTATAAACAGTCTTCGGATTTCCTGAAAGTTACGGCACCGGGCATCATTTGTATGCAGGATGTGTTGCAGCTCAAAGGTACCAGAACTAATGCTGTCCTGTTAATGAACTGAGTGAGTAATAGCCATGGGTATAGAAAGCTTATGTCTGAAACTAATCCTAGTTAATGAATCTATTGTTACAGGTATTAAATGGTGACAGGGGGTTTCATCCATCAGCCCTCCATTAATCACAGCGTCCCCGCCTATGCTTATTATTTAGAAGCCAGCAAAGGGATCTTAATGATATTAGTAATAGAGCGGCTGTGGTACGTGACCTGGGACAAGCCAGGGATTGGAGGTGATAAGTGTCTGATCGCATAAGGCATTTTAGAGGTGATCCAAGCAGCTTTGCTCCCCCATGGCATGTTATCTTGTCTCTGCCAGCCTGCTCTGCTCAGCCAGCGCTGCTCGGAGAGCACCGAGCCGTGGTGGCCACGCCAGAGCCTCCCCTCGCCTGCTGCTGCCTGCAGGAGCTGCCTCTGCACGGGGGGCTCCCAAACCCCTCCCTGCAGACACCTGCAGCTGCCCAAGTGTGCAGGGCACAGCTCGGGGGCTGCCCGGGGGTGCTCTCATGGGCACAGGAGGCATCTGGCTGCACAAGTAGCCAGGTGCAAGCCCACGTGCACGAGCACAAATACCCACCCACCCACACAGCCTCAGAGCAAATGACTCAAAGGTTTCTCTGGAAAGACGTGAGGAGCATCTGATATTCTACGCTAATTCTCCATCTGGATGTTCTCAGCGTGTGCGTTGGGATGGGATTCATCTCATCGTGGTCCCCGGAAATCAGAGATATTTCAGCCCAGTGGAGGGGCACCACCATCCCCAGGGCAAGGCAGGGTCTCTGAAAGGGCCAGGGCAGTGTCTAAGATGAAATAGGCCACTGGAACTTCACAGGTGCCTTTTGTTCTCCACGAGGTTGGCTCCCACTGCATGCACCACGTTGGGGTGCTGACGGTGGGGATGAGCTCCAGTTTGGCACAGCTTGGCTCTGAGCAGGAGAGGCTGCATTGCATGAGGGGGCTGAGGATGAGCAGGTTTGGAGGAGGTCTTGCTCTGAGGGTTCAGCAGTTCGCTCCATTCTTCTCCTGAAGACTGCTGTGCCCTGAAGATTTTTGAAGAGGTGAGGGACACCTAGTGCATCAATGCTCACTGCCCCTCATGGCAGCAGCAGGGCCAGCAGCTCATCCTGGTGGGGTGGGCAGGGATGCTCTGTGAGTCAGGGCCTTCCCTCAGGATGTGAGTGCAAAATGCCAGATATAAAAACCTACAGCATATGAACAACCCTGAGGTCCCTGCACAGCTTTCATGTTCAGCCCCTCTGCAGTTCATGGTCTACTGAGTTTCCAGCTGACAGAGCAAGCTCCTCACTTGGTGCCACAACTGCAGCAATCCTGGTGATTGCTGGAGCTGATGGGAGCAGAGAGGTGCCACACACACACAGCCATGGCACTGGAAGAGCAGCAGTCCCTGAGCCCAGTGCCCCCACAGAGCTCACAGCACGTGGAGAGCTCCTCCCCACCAGGCCAAGGCTGCCAGGGACAAGATGTGCTGGCTTAATGACCAAAGGCAAAACAAAGTGAGCCCGAGTCTCGTTGTTCTCATAAAACTCCTCCCTAGATAAGGGGGGCAGTGGCACCTGTCCTGCACCAGCCACGATGTGACAGCAGGACCTGTGCAGGGACTGTCCCCTGTGCTCACACTGATGAGGCACTTCCAGTCCTGGGGTCAATTTTGGGTCCCTCATGACAAGAGGGACATGGAGTGGCTGGAGCCTGTCCAGGGCAGGGAATGGAGCTGGGGAAGGAGCTGGAGCCCCAGGAGAGGCTGAGGGAGCTGGAAAGGGGCTCAGCCTGGAGAAAAGGAGGCTCAGGGGGGCCCTTGTGGCTCTGCACAACTCCCTGACAGGAGGGGACAGCCGGGGGGGTCGGGCTCTGCTCCCAGGGAACAGAGACAGGAGGAGAGGGAACAGCCTCAAGTTACACCAGGGGAGGTTTAGGTTGGATGTGAGGGAAAATCCCTGTCCAACGCAGGGGAACCTGCCCTGGCAGCTGTTGTAGGAGCCCCACAGGACACACACCCTGTATGTCCTGCTCTGGGGGCAGAGCTGAGCTGTGATCAGTGCTGAGTGCCCACACAAGGACTGGGCTCCCTCAGGGTGTCTCTCCTCACAGAATGATTTCTCAGGGTCATTCCCTGGTGCACTGGCACCAACAAACCGGGCATGAGGCAGCTCTGGAGACCTGCAGGTTGGATCAGCCCTTTTCTATTCTCTGCAAGGACTCCAAGCCCTGCATTTCTGTGGAAAACCAAGACAGGTGATCTGCCACTTGGTTATATTTTTAGGTTAATAACAGATGTGTAAATATATATATATGTCTCATCTTCACAGGTACTCAGAGCCAGGAGCTCGCCACTTGCCAATGTTTAAAACAAGCCCAGAGATAACTTGATAAACTGACAGTAAATCCAGCTCTAACCTGACCCCCAGCTCCCAGGCTGAAGCTGCAGAGCTTCCCACACAGCTGACACCAAAATGTGCCCACAAGCAAAAGTGTGATCCCTCCAGCTGAGTGCTCATCCCAAACCCTCCTGCCACAAGAACAGTGCGTTTCGGGGGTTGTGTTTTCTTGCAGTGTCAAGAAACCATCCTCACTTTCCTGCCTGCTCCAGAGAGAGATGAATGAGGGCTCCAAGGGGTGCAGGCACCCAAAACCCAGGAGACTGCCTGGAAATCTCTTTGTAAAAGGGTAAGGAACCGCAGTGCCTTTGCCCTGTCAGTCTGTACTCACAGCATTCTTACCCATCAAAGAAGGAAACTGCTTTTATCCAGCAAGGGGAGCTGAGATCCTCCCATCCCCTGCACCCAAGGGCTGGGGTTGTCAACAAAATCCACAGGGAAGCAGGGTCTGGCAAGCAAGGCTAAGCCCTGGCCAGCAAAAGCAGCAGAGTTTGGTGTGCCCATGCCACATGAGCTCTGGCATGGAGCAGGTGGGTACCTGGTCTCCAGTAGTGCCACACTGCACTAGGACAACAGCCAGCAGAGGAGGAAAACGGGGGAGGAGAGATAATTATTAGTGATTGAAATTGATTGCATGAAAGAAGGACAGATGTTTCTAGTTGTGCTTGTGTGCCTGGGGCTACGGAGCCATGCAAGAGACCAGGGAAAACTCCTTCTCAGCCTGGGAATGCTGTGGCACTGAGCCACATTCAAATGAGGGCTGAAATCCACACACATTTTGACTCTCTCAAATCCACCCAGGATTTGGTTAAATCACCAGTCTCCTCACTCCCCCCATGCAGGCAGGTGATGTCCACACAGGTCCCCTCTTGCCAAAGGCCACCAGGTGCTGTAGAGACCCCCCAGCTTCTCCCTACACCCCAGTGGTGCAGCCATCCCAGTAAGGCCCAGGCTCTGGGAGATGATGGGACTGGAGAAGAGCAGCCAGGCCAGGCAAAGCAGGTGGGGAGCTGAAATTTTGAGCAGAGCATCTATAAAGGCACAGGACTGAAGTCAGGGAAAGCTCCTGGTCACCCTCCTGCCAGAGCAAAACAGCCTTCCCCCGAAAACAGGAGACTTCAGCAGTCACCATCCTCCCTTGCAGGACCTGGCATGGGAGATCCTGCTGATGTTTTCCTTGAGAAAGGATGGTCACCCATGGGGAGAGCCAGCTGGTGTCCTCACCAGGCTGAGGAGAGGCTGAGAAGACACAAAGCCCCTGTGGTGTGCTCTGTGGGCTGTAGTGCATGTTTAATGCTATAAAAGATGCAAATAGAGGCTTGTCTTAGCGATGTTACTGATGGTGGTGATGTGCTCCTGGCACCGGTTCAGCTGGCTCTGGTGCTGAGGCAGGATGGAGCCAGAGATGCATTCAGGGAACTGAGCAGGGGTCTTGTCCCACCATAAGAGGAATCAGACCCCTCCCCAGCATGGCCTGGCTGCCTTGGGATGGTCTGAGCTCCTCCCTGTGCAGCCCTTGAAGGCACCATCCTGTTTGTGACCCTCGGGTCCCAAGAGCCCCGAGCAGCGCTCGAGGCTCGGGCAGAGGGGCTGCAAAAAAGGATCTGGTGCTGAGAGAAAGGCTGGTGCTGACACTGGCTGAACATGAACCCAGCTGTGCCCAGGTGCCAAGAAGGCCAGGGATACCTGGGCTGTGCCAGCCATGGTGTGGCAGTGGGACCAGGGCAGTGACCATAGCCCTGTGCTGGCACTGATGAGGCCTCTCCAGTCCTGGGGTCAGTTTTGGGCTCTTCATGACAAGACATGGAGGGTCTGGAATATGTCCAGGGAAGGGAATGGAGCTGGGAAGGGTCTGGAGCCCCAGGAGAGGCTGAGGGAGCTGGAAAGGGGCTCA
Organism: Rhabdornis inornatus; assembly: GCA_013397075.1. Taxonomy (NCBI): domain Eukaryota; kingdom Metazoa; phylum Chordata; class Aves; order Passeriformes; family Rhabdornithidae; genus Rhabdornis; species Rhabdornis inornatus. The sequence continues at coordinate 1,026,809 of VWZS01004126.1, read as the reverse complement.
GCCTGGAGAAAAGGAGGCTCAGGGGGGCCCTTGTGGCTCTGCACAACTCCCTGACAGGAGGGGACAGCCGGGGGGGGCGGGCTCTGCTCCCAGGGAACAGGGACAGGAGGAGAGGGAACGGCCTCGAGTTCTACTGGGTGAGGATTAAGCTGAATATTAAAAAAAAATTCTTCACTGAAAGGATGACCAAGCCCTGGCACAGCTGCCCAGGGCAGTGGTGGAGTCACCATCCTTGGAGGAATTTAAGAAGTATAGATGGGGCAGCTGGGGACATGGCAGTGCAGGAGTACAGCTGATCTTGATCTTAAAGGTCTCTCCCAACCTGTAAAATTCTGTGGCTCTGTCCTGCTTTGGTTTCACTTGAAAGAATAGTTGGATAACCTTGGATATCGGGAGGCTCTAGGGAAGGTCCGTGGGAGGCAGCGGGGCTCAGACCAGCACGGGTCTCACTCCAGGAGGGATCCCAGGGACATCCAAGGGCGAAGGTGACGCTCAGCCCCGCAGGTGACACCACCAGCCCCGGAGGTGACACCACCAGCGCCTGTCACCGGCCGAACCGGAGCTCGGTCACCCGCAGCAGGTCCGTGTCCCCGGTGGGGTGGCCCGGGGGATGGCTCCGGGGGCCCCGAGGATGAGCAGGGACAGTTTCACATCCACGCGGGGCACCGGGTCCGGAACTCTGTCCCCACTGCTGGGCTGACCTCAGGGTCTGCCTCCGTGCCGGACTGGCTGTAGGGCCAGGATGGCTGCGGGGCCGGTCCCTCTGTCCCGGGATGGCCGCAGTGACACCCCCAGTCCCAGTCCCCCTGTCACGATCCCCCCGTCCGGGATGGCTGCACTGACACCCCCGTCCCGGTCCCCCAGTCCTGGTTCCCTAGTGCCTGTCCCCCCGTCCCACTCCCCCTGTTCCTGTCCCCCCGTCCCGCTCTCCCTGTCCCTGTCCCCCGTCCCTGTCCCCCAGTCCTGGTCCCCCAGTCCCGGTTCCCCTATCCCTGTCCCCCTGTCCCTGTCCTCCAGTCCCAGTCCCCCAGTCCCGGTCCCCCTGTCCCGTTCTGGCCGCAGTGACACCCCGTGTCCCTGTCCCTCTCCCCCTGTCCCTGTCCCCCTGTCCCTGTCCCTGTCCCTCTCCTCCTATCCCTGTCCCTGTCCCTATCCGTATCCCTGTCCCTGTCCCTGTCCCTGTCCCTGTCCCTGTCCTCCTGTCCCTGTACCCCTGTCCCTGTCCCTCTCCTCCTATCCCTGTCCCTGCCCCTGCCCCTGCCCCTGCCCCTGCCCCTGCCCCTGCCCCTGCCCCTATCCCTGTCGCTGTCCCTGTCCCTGTCCCTGTCCCCCTGTCCCGCCCTTCCCGGTCCCTCCGATCCGCGCGCGGCCACTGCCCCCTGGTGGGGACCCGGGGCCGGGACCCGCGGTTGCCACGGAAACGGGATGTTGGCTCCATCACCGCCACCCCGAGCCCCGGGGGACAGCGAGGGCCCGGGGGGCACAGCCGGCTCTTCACGGCGCGGGGAACGCGCAGGGGCCGGTGCGAGGCCGTGCCCGGGGCCCGGCGAGGGCGCGATTGCTCATCCCACCATGAACCCCCATTGCATGGAGGCACAGGGTCAGAAACTGGCCTGGAAGGGACCATAAAGCTCCTCCAATTCCACCCCCTGCCATGGGCAGGGACACCTTTCACTGTCCCAGGCTGCTCCAAGCCCTGTCCAACCTGGCCTTGGACACTCCCAGGAATCCAGGGCCAGTAACAGCCTCTCTGGGCAAACTCTGGGCACTCTTGATTTTGGGGGAAAGCCCCTGATCTTCAGCACATCAGTCCTTTTCAGCTGTTCCTGCTTGTTTTGGGAACACCTGTGCGTGTACAGCCTTAGGATGGCCCTGGTGGCAGCCAGGGACCAGCACCAGGGTTCCTCCAGTTGCTACTGCCCTGCATTGCCCACTGCCAAGGCAGTGTTTCGTTTTTCCCTCTGCCAAAATTCACCTTCCTCCAGCAGCAAAGGGCACTGAGCTAAGCCTGGTTCTTCCCACACTGTAGATATTCCCTGGGTGTCATGCTCCCATGTCAGGCTCCCACAGTGGGCTGGTGCTTCCATTCAAGTCAGTGACATCTCCATGCCCAGCCACAGCTGTCCCCTGCCCATGGAGCAGATCCTCCAGCATTGTCCCAACATCTCCACCACTGTCCTGGCCTTTCACAAGGACCAGCAGCTGGAAATGCCAGCTCCTCGTGTGCTAACCAGGCTCAGCTCAGTGCCCTTTGCTGCTGGTGGTCCTGTCCCTCTGAGGGGATTCAACCCCACCCTGCAATGAAGGAACAACCCATGAGTTGAGATAAAAGCAGGTTAATAACTGAAATGAAGTAAAACTTTATAATAGCAGTAGTAGTAGTAGTAGTAGTAGTAGTAATAATAATAATAATAATAATAATAATAATAATAGTAGTAGTAGTAGTAGTAGCAGCAATGAAAATGAAAAGGGAGATAACGAGAGAGAGGAATAAAACCCAAGAGAAACAAGTGATGCCCAATACAATTGCTCACCACCCACTGCCCAGCCTGGCCCCCAGGTGACTCCCCCCAGTTTTTACATTGGGCATGACAGGCTGTAGTGAGGAATATCCTCTGGCTAGTTTGGGCCAGCTCTCCTGGCCACTGCTGGCAGAGAATGGGGTACTGAAAAGTCCTTGATTTAGAGGAAGCACTACTCAGCAGCAGCTAAAACATCACTTCATCACCATTATTCTCATTCCAAAACCCAGAAATGTACCAGCTACTGGGAAGAAAATTAACTCTACTCCAGACAAAACCAGGACACCCTCTGCTATGTCAGGCTGGCAGAAGAGGACAGGCCCCTGGCAGGGGGCTGTGCAAGTGCCACCCCTGAGGCTCTGATCCAGCCACTAATCCAATCTCTGCTTGGCTGCACTGACCATGTTCCAGCAGACCCGTGGCATGGGGCAATCTCCTCCTGCAGTTCCCCAGGCAGTGCCTGAGCACAGCTCTGCTGCCTGCACCCACAGCAGCCAGGCCACACTCCCACTGACTGCCTGAGGCTATGCATGACCCAGCCCCTAAACCAGCAAGTACCCTGCAGCTCCTGCTACAACCTTGGCCAGACTCCTCTGCATTTCCCCAGGACCCGAAATCACATCCTGGAGCAAAGGGAAGCTCCTAACAATGGTTTAATCACAACCAAATCCTTTCTGCAGGAAGTTTGGGGTTTGGGAAATCGCTGCTCAGTTTTTGTCCTGGTGTAACTCGGTGTTCCTGACTCATCTCAAAAAGCCTCTTGTTCTTTCATCACTTCTCCTCTCACACTGGAGAATAATATTTTCACTCACACGCTGAAATTAGATCCCGGTGTTTCTGCCAGCGAGGCTTTCAATAACTCACTTATGTTCCTGGACAGAACTGCCTGGCAGACTGTGCTGGGGCGAGGGGGAGTGTGGAAAAAGCCCCATGAATCTCCCACAGCAGCCCCCAGGCCACACTGGCTGTGCCATCAGAGCCCGATGAGGGATGGGCAGAGAGTGAGCACAGACTGGGTGATCCCTCAGCACAGCACCAAGGGGATCCTCCACGAGCTCTGGAGGAACCAGGACTCCCTGCTCAGCACCTTGCAGTTCCCATAAACACATCCCTAAGGCCCAGATCCTTCCCAGCCCCTGTCCAGGAGACCTGAGCTGCCTCCCAGCCTGGAGGGCTCTGACAGTGGATGAGGGGTGCCAGTGAGGGGGGACACCAGTGAGTGGGGACACCAGAGAATGGGGACACCAGTGTCCCTGCCCCACTGGCACCCCGGTAGGTGCAGCAGCACACCCCAAAATGCTGTGGTGCCAGAGATGGGATTTAGTTCCAGAGCTCCTCAAGCTCACAGCTTTCCTGCTGCACAGCACCTGGCCAGGCAGCACCTGGCAGTCCTGATGATTGCAGGTGCTGAGCACACTCCCAGGTTGCCACAGTGCTGGGCCAAGAGCCCTGGGGAGCAGGCTAGCCCAGGGATGCTGAGGGCCTGCCAAGCAGGCAGCACGGAGCAGGGGATCCCTGCCAGCCCAGTGGTCCATCTGGCGTGCTGTGGAGAGGGTTGGCAATCCCCACTGTGCAGCAACCTGCGTGGCAAGCTGCTGGGGACTCAGCGAGCCTGGAAGCCCTGGGTACCCATCTGCCAGCCTGGCAAGTGCCAGGCAGCAGAGGAGCCTCCAGCAGGGTGGAGCTGGGAGGCAGGAGAGCATCCTGCAGGCCACTGACAGGAGTCTCAGCAAGCTTGGCAGGGGCTGGAGAGCCCCCAGCACTCTTAGTCACTCTCATATTTCAGGAAATCAGCATGGAGAGGAACCTCTCTTGCCCATCAGGAAATCACAGTTCTCCAGGCTGTAATTCCAAAATTATCCTTGAAGCAGATCTCCAGTGAGGTCACCTCAACTCTGCTGGTCAGCATCTCCTGAGGCTCCAGGAGCTGCTGCACTTCTGGCACTGCCCAGACCTTCCACACCCCCTGGGCACTGGTCACCCCCTGGCCCTGGCTGGCCCCAAGGCTCAAGGCCACCACTCCAGTGCCCCTGTCAGCACATTTTGATGGGAACTCAGCATCTCCTGTGGGCTCTTACAGCTGCGGAGCTGAACTTTCTGGAGGCACAAGAAGTTGTTAATAAACAGTGGGGAAACAATATCTATATCTGTCTCCTCATATCCTCAGGAGTATCATGGTCATTTTTCTTTGGTTTTTCCAAAACAGCTCATCCTCTGGCACAGACAGCACGTGGGGAGCTCAGCTGGGTGTTTCACACAGCTATGAACATCTACAAAAAAGGCTGTAAGTGGTCTCTGCATTAGATGCAGCTGTGTCTTAAACTTCTGATGGCTCACAAATCTTCACCAGGACAGTGCCAGTTACAGCCCAGATCCTGCAGATGTTTCACATGTGACTAACCTGAGGTTGTGGTGCTCTCCTTTGGGAGCAGAGGCTCTGGCAGGGTGCAGAGGTGCCTCTGGGCAGTTCTGCAGGTGAAGGTGGAGCCTGAGCCAGCAGGTCTGGCACTGCTGGTGTCACCATTAACCTCCCTGCCCAGCAGGTCACCTCCTCCCTAGGTCCAAACCAGCCCTGGTTCTGCTGCTCTCATTCAGAGGAGCCTTTCAGAAACACCTCAGGAGATCAACAGGACTGGGGCTTGGGGCTCGAGCCCTCCCCTACCATAACTCAGCTGCCCTGGACAGTGCTTGTCCCCAGGTTGTTCATAAACCCACCCTTCAGCAAGCAGAGTGTCCCAGGGCACAAGCCAGGAGACCTGTGTGCACTGAGGAGAGCTGAGCCAGCTCCTCAGAGGGATGTCAACCTTTCTCCAGCCCTGTCCCTCTGCTCCAGACAATGCTGCTTGGCCTGAACACCTCCGTGGTTTCTGGGAGCTGAAACCCCCTCGGTCCTCTGGGCCAGATGAGCAGACTTAAGGTCTTCCAGCAGGAAGGTCACACTGAGTAATGAAAGACAACACTGGCATGCTGTGTAATCAAGCCTTTGCTTCCAACTGGGTTTTGAAACAACACACACTGTAAGCTATTTTTTTTATCTTTTTTTTTCCCAACTCTTGGGAACTATGTCTCTTTCCACCTCCAACAGCCTGAATCCCTGCCCGTGCTTCCGGTGGCTTCAGCTCCTGTACAGATGCCTGTAATAGGGAAGGGGAAGAGCATCTGAGCCAGGTCTGAGCCACACTTCCCAACAGCAGTTGCTGATAATTCGTGTCACGATCAGCTGTGCAATCTGCAGATATTTCACCTCATGAATGCGCTGTCAGGGGGACAGGATTGGGCAGCCAGAGTTCAGCTCTCCCCTTACACCAAGCAGGAGTCACCTGGTCTGTCAGGATTTATGGCCTCTATAAAGGGGCAGGAGTTGGATGTTTGCTGTTATTATGGGCTGTATTTCTCTCCCTCAGCAACCTGCAGCTTTTATCCCTGTGGCAGGTTGCTGCTGCCATCACTTGCTGGAGCCTCACGGGGTGGGAAGAGCTGGGTTTGGGCTCACACAGCCTCATCCCCTCCTCTCAGGGAGTGCACAGCACCATGGTGCTGCAGGCCCTACAGGGGACACGAGCTGACCATGTGGGACCACATGGCCAAAGTCCCCTGGGGCACCTGAGTCCTCCTCTTCCAGCCTGCCCATCCTCCTGGAAGGACAGGACCACACAGGGGGATGGCAGCTCAAGACTGGGAAGAGCTGCAGTAGCACAACCCAGTGCTGGATCTCTTCTCTGCCTTCTAGGTAAGGGATTGCAATAAATGAACCACTCGTGCTAAAAGTGACACCATCCACCCCTCACCTGTGGATATTTTAGGGCCAAAACTGTCAATTCAATCAAAGAGTAGAAACTGAAGTATTTGCCTCTGGAGTGTCTGTTCTGGATGTCCCCAGCAAGCTTTTCTGTAATAAAAGGTACAGGACCACACAGAGCCCAGAGTGCATATGGAGAGCCTGGTTCAGTTGCTGCCTCAGTTTCCCCCCTTGGACACTAAAAATAGTCCAGCACCAAAGACTCAAACAAACGATTTCCTAATTAGCATCCGTACCCCATCTCAGACCAAGCTCTGCAACCCATCTTCTTTTCCTTTTCCCTAATGTGGTCAGGTCCAAGGCTCTTCAAGAATCAGCCTCACCCACCCCTCCTGACCAGTCTAGAAGTGAAAACAGCACTTCATTTTAAAATCCTGATATCACCATTCTATCAGTTTAAAAAAATAAGATTTTTCCTACCCTATGTTGGAATTTTTGTTTCTCTTTTCTCTTCTAAGCATTTTCTCCTCCTTTCACCATCCTGTGCCTTGCTACCAAAACCCTGTACCCTGGAAAGGATGAAAGCAAGACCCCAAAACTGCCTTTTCTTCACTGCTAATTCTGTCAAACTGGAAATAAAAAAATTAGCTTCTCCAGGCATTTTTCCCCCTCATTTAACTGGAGGCACTGTGGCAGGGGAGCATCCCTGTGAGCAGCTGTGCTTCCAGGCTGCTCAGAGTGTCTCCTACCTATGGAAGCAGATGGAAGCCCATGGCACCTGTGAGGTTCTCATCTCCTATCTGCTGTTCTCTCTCTTTTTCAGAGCATCATGCGTTTATTCCCCCTTTCAGACTCACAAGTCCCACTGGAATTGCCCCATGTTTTTTGCCTCACTTTGGCTCTTCCATTTTTCCCATATCCTGATCAAACTTACATATCAGCAGATCGTTCTGTCTAGGATTTTTTTTATGGGCTTGTTGCTACTCTCTTACCACAGGTTCAATTCCACCAGGTTTTCAGCTCCACACTGCTCACAATGCTTCTTTTCCCGTGTTTAAGCTGCCACAGATGCTCTCAGACACAGTCCCTTGGAAAGTGTCTGATCTCTGAGCCCCTCCTGGGGCTCATCTCATTCTGCCCCTCCTGCACAGACACATCACGTTCTTCTGGATTATCAGTGGGAAATCACTGCTGGACATGCTCCACAATGGCACGAGCAGCCACAAGCTCAGACCAGCACTGTTTTTCCCCTAAAATAAGAGCTGCTCCCCAAGGAGGAGACAGAGCTCTTTAAAAAAGAGCAATTCTTTGATTTTCAGCCACTGCATGAACACTACTCCAGTGCCTTCTCCACCACAAAATTCAGGTCAAAAAGGAACGTGCCCTTCCCTGACCTGCTGAGGACCAGGGGAGTTTCTGCTTCATTCACATCAGGAGCACCCCTCACCTCCTTCTCATCTAGCTTATTTCCCTGATTTTTGGAAAACAGGAGCAGGAACTCAAGGCACTGGCAGTGCTCATTCTCCTGCCTCCCATAGGCCACCACAGGCTCCAAGGCTCCCTGTTCAGCATCCTGCAGATTTCGTGTCTCTGGCACAGTTGGTGACACTGTAATAAACACTGAAACTAATAGCAGGTATTTTTGAGCCATGTTTTGTTCTCTGTAAAATGTTAATAGAGAAAAATCTGCAGCACCATGCCAGGAAATCTTTTTATATCTTATTTCCAGACTACCCTAATAACAATTTATATCTGCAATTCAATTAATGTTCTGGGAGAGGCAAATTAGCATCTCCTGGTCCCTCCTGTCTCAGAAAAGCAAGTTCCTATGGAGAGAGAAACTCTGGCACAGCCTCACTCAGGGGCTCAGAGTCAATCAGTTCAAGACCCCAAACACACAGAGATCCCCTAAATAACCAGGAGGTAGCTTCAGACATGCCCTGAAATCCCTTTTGTGTCATAAAGCAGCACTTAACCCCTCCTGAAATTGGTAGTGGGGTGCATGACACTTCACATGTAAATCTGCCTGCTAATAAGTGCATCATGTTGAGCTTCTATAGATTTTAAAATATGGATCAGATCAGATGATGTCATTCAGCTGTGCATGCATCTGATGGATTTTATGCTCACAGAAGCAGCAGGATGCTGCAATTTTAATTTAAGCAGAACAAGGGAGCTGGTCTTAAAAAACAATCAGGGCCCATTCTGAGCCTTCCGAGGACACTGTCTCGAGTTGTGCTAGGGGATGTTTTAACTGGATAATAGGAAAAAGGGTGAAAAGCTGGTTAGGCATTAGAACAGGCTGCCCAGTGTGGAATCACCATCCCTGGAAGTGTTCAAGAAATGTGTGGATGTGGTACCTGGGGACGTGTTTTAGTAGCAACCTTGGGAGTGCCAAAGGCTAAAGTGTAGAGAATAGGACAACCCCACTTCCCTTCAAAATCCCTGCACAGCACAACTCCCTGCAGATAGAGTGGGACCCTCTGCTCCATGGTTTGGGCAGAGGCAAAGCCCTGGAAATTAAAAAACTCCTCATGTAAGTCTCCTCAGCATGCTGGCAGCGTCCGAGGAGAGAGAAGACATTACTTAGGAAAAGCACTTCTGAAAGCAAACAGCTCCATTTCCATACTGAACAGCCCATCCCAGAGTTCATGTCCTGAAATAGCCCCGGGAGCCATTTCCCAGCAGGACTGCACAGGAACCTCCCCCTTCCTCCAACACAGGCTCTGTGTTTTTATTTGTATTGATGGGCAATGAATAACCCAGTGACACATCTGCAAGAAAACACAGGATGCCCCAGAAGATGCTCCAAGCCCAGGATCTGCCCATGGTCCCCAATGTCTGCATGTGTGGGAGCTGTGTCCTGCAGAGCCCAGCCACCCACGAATAATCCTAATGAACAACTCACAAATTAATTCACCAAAATGATTTTCCAAGTGGCTTCGAGCTGAGCATGCAGTCAAGGATCTGCTGCAAGTGGTGATGAGGAAAAGGCAAAGGCAAGGTAGAAATGGTTGCCAGCTGTTGATGCAGGGAGTGGGCAAGCTTGGTGGGAGCATCCCTGTGACATCACAGTCGTGCTGCTGGAGCAAGGAGCCTGCAGTGGAATTCAGGCACTTCCAGCCCCACAGGAATGACCAAGGGCTGGCCCTGCTTTCCCACCATCACTGGGTAGAGGAGTTACCCACCCCAGAGCAAAGGAAAATGGCTAATGTCTCTTGATCTGGGAGAGGCTCATCACATGCAAATAGGAAATAATTCTATTCCATTTGGAAGACATTAATTGGCTGTATGGCTATTCCTGAAAAAAGACCAACAGAAGGACTAAAAAATTAAAGCCAAAAGTAACTGGTACAGACCACTTACTGGAACTTTTATGTGCTACGAGTCTCACTCAAACGTTCTGCTGAGCCCAAAGACTGTAGTGAAGCTGAATATTTCAATCCTGTAAAACTAAGCTGCCAGAAGAAAGGGACCAGCAGGGCCACTGGAAGGAGTGGGATCCACCATGATCCCCCCCAGGAGAATATGGAAAACCACTTGAGTGAGATGGAAGCCCTCAGGTCTCTGTCAGCCTGAGAAGCAGGCTCCTCCCAGGGTTTGTGCTCCATTAAAAGACAGACAATTCAGGGCCAGTAGAGGTTGTCATAGGTGAAAGCATGGTCCATCATACTTCAGCCCCAGATGGAACAGGGCTGAAATAATTTGGAGAAAGGAAAACCCAGAAAGGCAGGACAAGTATTTCAGCAGATCCAAACAGAATCTCTGTATTTAAATTTAAATGCAATCCCTGCTCTGGGCAGGAATTCCTCTTTTCAGCCAGGATCAATGTGAAGGGGTAGAGCCCCAGAGTGAGATGCTCAGCCTCCCTGGCCAGACCACCCCTGGCACTGACATCTCTCCCCTCTCTGCATCTCTCCCATTTTCATTCCCAGCCTCTCCATCTCATTGCATCTTGCAGCTACTTCCACATGAGCAGGGCACACACCACGGCAAAGATCCTTCAGCTTCCTGTGCCAAGCATGAAGAGCTCCGTGACCTCAAGTCAAGGAGGTTTTCTAGCCCCCAGAAGACTTTTATAGCTTTTCTTCCAGCCCTCTTTGTGCTTCCACAGGCCCTGTCAGAGGCTGACAGCAGAGCTGCTGTGTTGTTCCTGGAATAGCTTTTCCAACGCAGTGTGAACGATCTAGGTCACTCCTGACTCTTTGCTATTCCCCTTTTTATAAATCCAGTGTCAGGCAGATACACAGAATGACTCTGAAGCTGCCCTGAATGATGCTTTGTGAGATGGAGTCTCTCATCTTGGAGTATGCATTTTCCAGGCTCGCATGGCTGGATTTGTGGATGGCTCTTCAAATACAGTGGCTGGACTGGGGCTATTTAATGGCCCTGAGGGTTTGGCAGCCATAACCTGCCCTCCTCAGGACTTTTTTCACCTGCAAACCTTATTGTAGATTTTATAATTGTTATCATCTTTACTAAAATTACTTCACAGCTCTGTGTTTCTAATTTCCAGTCCCAGTAGGAGCAGAACTTCTCCTTCATCTCAGCAGGCTGGCACTGGTCAGAGGATCTGTCACAAAGCTGGGCACAGCTGACATTTAACATGCCCAGTTTACAGCATTAGTGATGTCCTTGCTTGGTACTGGTTCCTCTGGAATTTGTATCCAGCCTCCCACAGTGCTGCCAGGGTGCTGCTTAGAACTGCTCAGATATGGTCTGGACCAGCGTGGATGTTCTCACCAGCCCCAGTCTCACAGCAAAGCTCACGAGTCTGTCCAGCCAGAGCCATTTTCCATACCAAAACCCATTAATTTTGCCAGTGTGTAGCTGCAGGAACTCAATTATCCCTCCTACTATCTGATCTGGGTTCGTGGCTTCCTTTCCCAAACCATCATGGCTGTTTTGTAAATCCCCAGACCCTCAAGATTTGCCAAGTTTTCAAGGCTTGTTAAATCTCTTGGTTCACAACTCAGCTTCCCAGCTGGTACCTTTGTGTATCCTGGGTTTAGACTTTCCACAGCATCAACCGGAAAATATTGGATGTCATTGGGCTTGCACCCTCCTCAGTGCAACATGACAGATTTTCCAAGGGAAACCAGCTGAGCTGTAGCAGTATTCCATAGAATCACAGAACCACAGATCAGCTGGGTTAGAAGAGACCTTAAACACCATTTCACTCCATCCCCTGCTATGACAGGGACACCTTCCACTGTCCCAGGTGGCTCCAAGCCCCATCCAACCTGGCCTTGGACACTTCCAGGGATGGGGCAACCACAGCTGCTCTGGGCACCCTGTGCCAGGGCCTCAGCACCCTCCCAGGGCACAATTCCTTCCCAATATCCCATCTATCCCTGCCTGGCAGTGGGAACCCATTCCTCCTTGTCCTGTCACAAAGAAAATCTTCCCAGAAAGACACATACAACTTTCAGTCACAGGTGGACTCTACATCCTCGTTTGTTGATTATGTATTCCTTCAGTAAGCTAAAATAATTAATATTATTTTGCATTATAGAGGGATATTCTGTTCTGAAGGGACTAGAAAGCCCAGCCAGCAATCAATGAAGGAGCTGCAAACTATTGGCTGTATTTTTTAGGGAGAAAAATTTAGTCAGAAAAATTGAATAGAGAGGGAGACTTCCCAGTGAAACTTTTTTTCAGATACTCAAAATGCTCACATCATTGCAAGGAAAGCAGCAGTTGGAATCCATCCTATTTCACTGGAAAAGGAGTGGAAGAAATAGCAAATTGATGATTCCAAATTGATATGTACGTGTCAAAGAGCAGTAAGGGCAAACAAATAGCAAGACACATAAATAATAACATTTTATATTGATCAGTGAGTCCAAGATGACCCTGAATGTAAGCAATGCCAGAAATTCAATGGGAGGTTTGAGAAAAGATGGCTCAAGTTGAATCAATACCTTGAGCTGTTTCCTCTATCCAATAGTTTATTATGATTCTGAAAAATCTCCTGCTTGAAATTTTTTACAGTAATTCTAGAAGCTGAGCAGGTGCTGTGTTGGGGAAAATGGCAAAAAGGAAAGGAGGGAGAAAGTGCACAAGGGGGGATTGAACATGAGAACTCCTAAATTAAATTAAATTAAATTAAATTCCTGAAACGGTTTCAAAATTTGGGTGGGAGTGAAAAGGTCAAAAACTGATGAAAATTTTCAGCCAGCTCAGCCTTGCTGGGTGTCAGGGGACAGGATTTAGGGAGGTTATTTACACTCTCCCAAATCCCTTGGGAAGATTCTCTCCTCTCTCTTGGCATAGACACCGGACAGGGAGCAGCGAGTGCCCAGCTCTGCCATGTCCCTGCTGCTTGTCCCCTGTGTCCCTACCCCTTCTCCACAGCGCAGTGCTGCTGGCCGGGAGCCCAGCAGCTCTCCCGTGCTAATGACCCATGCCAGCAGCCTGTCATGTCCCGGGGAACGGCGTCTCTTTCCGATATGGGGATCAAAGAGGACTCTGGAGCCGTGAATCCCTGCGGGAGGATGAGAGGTCGGCTCGGATTAAGACGTGCAGTAATTTGTGAAGGGTATGAACAGAAGAAACGAGCTATTAGGGGAAGGATTCGTGGCTGGCGGGATCAAAGAGCACCAGTAGGAAATGTTTAGAAGGCACTGGGAACAAAGGGAATTCAAACCCATATGAGTCCATTAATAGACACAGGAAATTTATTAACAGCGGCAACAAATCAAGTGTTTGATAACTTCCTAAGTTCTGCTTTTGCAGAGAAACCAGATCTCTTTTCATAAAGCTGATGAAGGACTTGCAAGACTGCTATTAGCCAGGAAATTTAAACAACATACCTAAAAATAAACTGATATTTTACACCTACACCCGGATAACCCAAACACAATCATCCTTAAAGTGTTGATGGAGGTGTATAACAGGTTTCGAAAATACCAGACAACTGCCAAGTTAGGACTGAGCTATTGTGGCAGCCTGGAATCAGATAATTATGGGTTGTATATTGACATTAAGTAATAATTAGAAAATAATTCCATATTAGAATAACAGAAGGATTATAAATCTGTACACAAGCTTGGTGAGGTGCTAAGCAGCAAAGGTGGGGTGGGATCAAGAAAGCAGCAACTCTGCAAAGAAATTTAGGGTAAGCAAAGCAGACCTGAACTGCAAGGAGTGACTGAAACAGAGGGGTTTTAGCTTAAATTTGGGAGTATATACTGACAGGAGTGGGTACATTTAACCAGGACAGGAGGTGCAAGCCCTGGGCATGGCACAATGGCACCCTGGCACTTTGGACCCAGGCTTGCCATCTACCTGGGATGTGGAAAAAATAGAAATACTTGCAAAAAGCCATGAGAAACAGGAGAAATAAGTATGTGCTATGGTGAGAAAATTTGTTCTTTCGCCTCATGAGGATATTGGGGGCTCACAGGGGTTTGCAGCAGGCAGCCTTTTTCAGAGGGTCACTGTGCAATTGGACAGGGAAAGGCAGAGCTGCCTGCATATGTCTGGGACACGAGGCCAGGAGATTTCCCACTACCAAGAGAGCGTTCTGGTATTCACAAAGGTGACTTTCCAGACCATGAAGTCTTCAAAACAAAAATGGACTCTTTGGGGCAGACAGACCCTGGTAAATTCAACAGCTGGTCTCAATATGAGATTGCTTTGGGAAAGGAAACTTATGGCAGGCCCTGCAAAGTGATCTGCTGATGGTTGGGGCTTTAAACTCTGTAAATAACCTTTTCCTCTGCCTTTTTTGAGGCATGGGGAGAAGATTCCCACCTCCCCTCTCCAAGAAAGATGCCAGGTCAAAGAACACATCTATGAGAGAAACAGGAATACTGGGTGCACATGTTCCTTTAGATCTTCCTCCTCTACATCTATCCCTGTGCCCTCTTATTCACCTTTTTATGAAGTATCAGATTCAGGATAAAAGGTTATGGACCAGAAGACATTAGGTTTTTTATTTCAAGCAGAACATGCTCTATATTTTCCTCCATGCCAGAACGAGGATCAATTTGTGGCAGAAAACAAAATTCATTAATGTGAACACTGCAAATAGTGGGAACCAGCCTAGGAGAGCATTTGATGCTGGATTGATGCAAGGCATTAATGAGGGGGGAAGAGGGAGGGGAGAAGGGAAGACAGCAGGAGGTTTCCTTCCCAGTCACGTTGCCTCATATTCCATTCCACCTTCTCCTCCTGCAGGTCCTGCTCCAGTGTGTCCAGCACCCCGTCCATCAGAGCACCAGTGCCCTTTCGAGGGGTTTCCTCCCAGCCCTTCATCTCTGGGAGCTGGTCCAAACCAGGCTGCAAATGTGCCGAGCTTTTCTGGCAACACTTCAGAATAAAGGGCAAACCATTTCTGCAGCTCGTTTCCATTGTAGTATTAATCAAACTGAATTCCTGTGGTGCTCATATGGATGTCATATGGAAATCCCACTGCTCATTCCAAATTAAAGCCAATGGAGAAATTTCACTCCTGTCTCTATCTTGCAGCTCTGAGCTCTTGTGCATTTATTCCATTCATGAAATCCTGATCACTGTGGACATGAGGGAATACCAGAGTTGATTACACCCATGAGAAGTGTCGGTAATATTTGTCAATTTATAGAGTAGGTGGTCAGGTGCAAGGCTGAAACAAACATACTTCCATGTCCTACCTCAAACAAGTACTCCACATCTTAAAACAGAAGCCCTCACCAGCATTTCAAACTGTCCATCCCTTGATGTATTTCAGAACAAGAGGTTTTCCAGGCCAGTGCTGGCCCTCAGCAGTGGCCAGTGTCATTATTCAGAAGAAGATATGAGAAACATCCAAACAGCAGCTCTGGACAGTTTCAAAGTTTCCCCCCACACTGTTAGAAATCCCACCCTGTTTAATGAAGTATATGTCTTTACTTAGAATTTTTTTTTGTGGTGAGAGACAGGCAAGTACAGGTTTATTTTGTTCTGAGAGTACTGATCCCTTTTTTCTCCCCTTTGAGAAGAGGGTCAAAGAGCTGTGGGCAAATTGCTGGACCCCAGAAGTTAGCTGCTGATCAGGCAGAAGCTCCTTTGGCCTTGGGCAGGACTTTCAGCCTTGCTGAATCAAGTCCAGCATGTGAACTATGACAGCGTGAGCACCTACAGGGTGTCTCTTGCCTTCAGCCCAGCCATCAGCTCCGGTCCCCTGGGAACACTGCAGCCTTCAGCCCATCAGTGATGCCATTCACTTCCCCAGAGGAAAAGGGAGGAACAGAGGAATGGGCTGAGGTGGTTCCAGCCCTTCCTGAAAGGCTGGGTGGCGGTGGGAAGGTCCCACCCTGGAGCCTTTGCCCACCCTGTGCCTCCCTGGCATGCATCAGGTTTGGCAGTGGGCAGTGAGCAGATGAATCACAGCTTGGCCTTCTCTCTGTCACAGGTAACAAAGCCACTCACTGCAGGAAGCCACACATATTGCAGAGCTTTCCAGACTCCACTGAGCCCTGTCCACACCAGCGGTGTTTCCTTCTCATCTTCTTTTGACCTAAACCAATCAAACCTCCCTGTAATCTCCCAGAACAAGAAATCATTTAGGGGGAGGCTCCTACATTAGCCGTGTCACTACAGGTATTTTGGAAATTGTTCAAGTGCTTTCTCCCTGAGAAGACTTGTCACATGTCTGGGTCACTCCAAAGGTATGTAGGAAAACATATAGGAAAATATATTTAGGAAAAAACTCTTCACTATGAGGGTGGTGAGGTCTTGACACAGGTTGCCCAGAGAGGCACTACCACATCCCTGGAAGTGTCCAAGGCTAGGTTGGACAGGGGTTGGAGCAACCTGGAACAGTGGAAGGTGTCCCTGCCATGGCAGAGAGGTGGAACTGGATCATCTTTTCCTCTTTCACACGGAGTCCCCAAATACATCTGTACATCTGTGGTGTCTCTGGATGGCCCTGCAGGGAGAGGTCCTGCCCAGGCTGGGAGGAAAAGGAATATCTGGGGATTGCCAGTCCGCAGCATTTGGCTGTGCTGCATGGAGTCCATCCCAGTCCTGGCTGTCCCCAGTGGGGTGCCAGACAAGGATGGGCATCACTCCGCAGTACCCAGGGGGTCTCTGGTGGGAACAGGGGGTCCAGCAGGTCACAGTGGGGTTATGCCCTGCACCCAGAGGGTCCTGGCTGGGCACTGGCTCCACTCCCAGGTGTGGAGATCAGGGTAGGGGTCTGCCCTGTGCCCATGTGTCCTGGGTGGGATGAGAGGTCTATCCCAAGGCCGGGGCTCACGGGTTGAGGAGGCTTGTGCCAAGGGTCCTGGGATGGCACAGGGGATCTGTCCTCAGGTTGGGGCTCACAGTGGGGTTCTGCCCCGTGCCCGAAGGGTCCTGAGATGGCATGGGGAGCGCTGTCCCCAGGTTAAGGGTGGGGGTCTGTGCCTGAGGACACTGTGGGTCTGCCCCGTGCCCTGAGCGCGGGTGGGGACGGGGGATCTGTCCCTGCGTGGGGACACTCCCGAGCGGGCACGGCCGGGGCGGCCCGCAGGGCACAGCCACGGGGGGCAGCTTGTGAGGGCGAGCCGAGC
>VWZS01004126.1:941889-1009688 GCA_013397075.1 Rhabdornis inornatus | reverse complement strand
CCGGGCCCGCAGCCCGGCCCGGATCTCATCCCTCCTGTCAGCCCGGCCCGGCCGCCGCCTCAGCGCGCTTCCCGGGCCGGGGGCGGCTGTCACCGCCCGCACCTGCTGGTGCCCGTCCGGGACCGGCCCTGCCGGGTCTGGGCAGCGCCCCGGGGGGGCCCCCCCCCCCCCCCCCCCCCCCCCNGCTGCCCGGCTGGGCTGTGCCTCCCGGGGAAGCCTCTTGCAGGGCTTTGTTGTTCTGCCGGGTGTCCCCGGGCAGGGCCTCGGGCAGCCGCGGTGCCGCCTCGCCCCGAGACCTCGGAGCGGTTCTTGGGCCGGCCGGAGCCGCCCCCCTCCCCGGCGCCGTTCGGTGTCAGCCGGACGCTGCTGGTTGGAAAGGGAGAGCGGGACCGAGCTGCCGGAGGTTTGCAGGAGGTGGCCACGGCTGCGGGCTGTGTGCCCGGGGGGGTGTTTGTGCCCTTCCTCCCCCACGAGCCCTTCGGGGCTCGGTGACCCGCTCCTGTCACCCCTGTGCATATGTGTGTGTGTGTGTGTGTGTGTGTGTGTGTGTGTGTGTAGCTGGTCCCCGGTGCTCCGAGCGGGTCCCCCCGAGATCCTGCTGCTGGAGGTAGCAGGGGTGAGCCGGGGAGCAGCCGGAGAAATCCCATAACCACCATGCCTGGGGAAAAGCAAGCTGCGCCTCCTTCGCAGCCGCCCCGAGCCGAGTGCTGGGATAGAGCTGGGAGCGAGACAAGATTTGAGCGTTTCGTGCACAGTGAGATGTTTAAAAATAACCCCGCTGACGGCTGGCTCCTGCCGCGCAGGTTTAATCCGCGAGCTCTTTGAAGCTCCCGTGTAAAACTGTGGCAGCACTTTGGAGTCTGGATGACTGAAGGTAGAGCTGGCAAATCCGAGCAGACGGCCAGAGTTTGGGATGCACTGAGCAGCTTGGCTCCCTGGGGCCTCGGATGGTTTAGGTTCAGCAGCTTAACATGAAACTAATTATTTCCATGGGGAGCATCGGGATGTGGAGACCCAGATCTGGGGTCTCCGGCTTTGATTTTTTGGCTGAGTTTCTGTTTACTGTTGTTGTTTATAGTAAACAGCGTGCACTGAGTGGCTGGGAACAGCCATGTGGTCGCTGCAGTTTGCAGCCAGTAATATTGGGGAAAATGTTCTTCCACCTCGGTTCAACGCCTGAGTGCCGGCTGCGGGCTGGGCCTCCTCCTCTCGCCTTCCTCTCCTCTTAGTCTCAGCTTCTGCTGGCCAGACTGTGCTGTCCATATGTGTTTGCTGGGAATATTTGGAGTATGGGATGGTGGTTTCATGCCTTGTGCTTCATTTCAGGCGCTGGCGTGTGGCTTGGTGTTAATCTGGGGAACAAAACTTGGCTCATGGGGATCTCAGCCTGGGATAAGCTGCTGTGGTATACAGCCCTGCATGTGCTGGTGGGTAGTTCAGGATCTGCCCAGTAGATGGTATGAAAATGCAGATGGAAATCAGGGAGTACCTTTCAATGGGCACAAGGGAAATATGGGTATTTCTGTGCTATTTAAAATATTTATTTAATTGAAAGTTTGAGTGTGTTCTATTTGTGAGAGATTTGCTCAGTCTTGGTCCTCCTGGTTTCATATTTACATTTTAGCAAGTGACAGTTCTTCATCTTGATAACCTGCTTTTCTTGAGGCACTTCTGTGGGAACCTGATGAATTTTACAGGACAATATGGTGTCTATAAGTAAAATATGCTGTTAGGGTATTAAATGATGATCTTATAATCAAGTAGCTGTGCTTCAGTCTAGACAGGAATGCTCTGGGAGCTGTGTCCATGCCTTATGTCTAATTTAAAGGAATGTCTGAAGCTTTGTTTCATAATCTCAGACATCAGGGACCTCCAGAGATGTCCTGGTTGTTTCCCAACCCTGGGTAAGGTCAGGTAGACTTCTAAACCCTTCCTGAGTGCTAGTTCTTCTTTTAAAGCTCTTTGTGCTAGCAATTCCACATCCTATGCAGGTGATGCATGCCAACACTTAGGCCTCCTCATTATTAGAGAGATTTTTCAGGGTGTTTAATCTAAATCTTTGTCTTGCACTTTAAACCTGTTCTTTTTCTGATGTCCAGAGCTCATGGAGAGTGCCCTGCTCCCCACATCACTCCACTTCCTACATGTCTGCAGCTCAGTTAGAAGTATTTGAAGACTTTTTTTCCCTCTCCCTAAGCTGAGCAAGATGAGTTTCTCCAGTCTTCTCACGTGGACATGTCAGCCTAGCTGACCTCTGACTTGGGTTCTGCTTCCATTCACACTTCACCTAAAGTGCCGTGGTCAGTCAGGACAGGACTGTGTCAGTGGGGCAGAGCACTTGTAGTAAGTTGGGCCCAAATTACCCCATTTTGGGTATGTGTCAGCACTGTTATGTGAGGAGGAATGCAGATCACATGTTTGTGTATTTATACTTTTAACTGTGTTTGTGACAGAGGACTTGGCGTGCTCAGTGAGCTCCTGTTTGCAAATCTGGAGTAGTGTGCTAGCAATGTGAGCTAGGAGCTGTGCTGAGTTAAACCTTGGCATGTTTGGGGCTCGTGTTTGAGCTGTAATGTTTGCATCTAGCACCCTGTCTTTTTGTCTTTAGCACCTTTTTCTTTTCCTTGCCTGCTACTGAAATTCAGTTTTTGCAATGAGACAAAAAGATTTTTAGTAGTTTATGCATCCATTTATGTTTGAGAAGTTTCCTGACAAGGAGGGGCCCCTGAGAAGTGAGGGAAGATGCATTGAGGACAGAGCAGCAACTCTGGCTGCCAACTTCTCTTCTGAGGTGGTTAATCTCCTGCATATAAGTAATTCAGAGACATGCCAAGGTAAAAATCATTTCCACAATTGAATTCTCAGTGTAGCAGAATTACTCTGACCCCTCCTTCACCCCAGCACTACATCCTGGTGTAGCACCTGCACTCCAAGCTGGGACATGAATGTTTCATCCCACTTTATTTGCAGGATAACACAGCCTAATCCTAAAGGAAGTGCATTTTCTGCCTTTAATAGAGTTGTACAAAACTCCTTTCTTACCCAGCTTAAATATCTACCAGTGGAAGCTGTTTAAAAACATTTGCACTATGTTTAACCTGATAGTACAAATCTGAGAGCAGCAGCAAGCACAAGAAAACTTCCCTGTTTATCACCAGGCCTCACTGGGCTTGGAGTGAACAAATCCAGTGACCTGAACTGGTGCTGTCAGAATGGTATCTGGTGGGGGCACCTGAGCACTGGAGATCAGCCCCTCCTCCTCTTGGCAAAGCTGTGCTCTATCCTGGGTGGCAATCTCCCTTAGCAGGACATTTCAGAGGTGGTTTCAACTGTGGGCAGAGGGAGAGATCGGTACAGGGACATCACTGCAGCCTGGCTGGTGACGACAGCAATTCCCAGAGATCTCTATCTTCATTCAATTCCCTTAAAAAAACAGAGTAATACTTAGCTCTTTTACCGAGGTTTCTTACACACAGCACCTCTAGCAGATTTAGACACTGTGATATACAGTTTGCAGTCTGCAGGGTTCACTCAGGCACCTACCAAATGCTTCTGCCTCTCTAGCAGGGATTTAAGCAGAGTTTGTGTCTGTGCCTCTGCTCTTAACTGGGCTGAATCTCACACTTTTATGCAGACTCATCCCGAGCAAAAAATCAAGAATTTGGCTAAGAACTGAAGGAAAAGATGAACATCTGTTTTGTTGCCTGTGCTGTTTGCGTGGCAGCCTTGTCCAGCAGGCCAGAGGGACAGGTGATGTCTGAGCTGCTGCAGAGGAGTCTGGAGCACTTGGCTTCCTGAGAGCTGACTTGATCAGCAGAGGGAGGTGACCCCTGCAGCTCCTGGTTGGTAACAGATCGCTGGAGATAAGGAAACAGCAGAGTCGGTGAGGTCATTGCCGACACAGAGGAGCTGACGTGGGAGTTCAGGGCAATGCTGTTTTTCCCTGGGACAAGTTTGTGCTTCTGCTGCTCTCCGTTTCTTGCTCAGAAGTTTTTTCTGTTTGTATTATAAATTGAATGGTGTTATCACCAGTCAGAAGCTAAACTCCTGCTGGAGTTGCCTCCTCCCTGCTGATGTGCTCAGTTATCCAGCTCCAATTAACTTGTACATTTTCCAGGCTGCCACAGTGGGAACAGCCCAGAAACCTCCCCGTGGCTCAGGTTTGTTTTCAACAACGGAAACTGTAGGAGTAGATGCCAGTGGAAATTTCTGAAGCACAGTGTTTGCCCACTGAGTTTCGTGTAATTCCTTCCCTCTCCTGGCCCTCCCAGGTTCCACTGGACATTGGTCCGGGTCCTTTCTCCTAGACATCGTGACAGGGGAACAAGTTTGGTTCACACATTTTTGGAGTGACATCTGGTTTGCTTGGGGGTGGGAGGAAGTAGGTGCACCCTTCTGATTCCTCAAGGTGCTGCTGATGTTTGACACCAGGAAAAATGGGATTTGTGCCTGAGGGGAGCGGGGGGACACTTACAGTGTTTGAGTTCAGTGTTGGCAAAGGCTGCACAGGGTGAAGCCCACCTGTGCTCACCTGAGTGAACCACAGTCCCATCGGGTGCTGCTTGCAGTCACCTCCCTGTTGCCCACCTGGACAAGGCAGTGCTGGAACACCTGCAGCCAGCACCTGACCAGCTTTCATCCAGTCTGCCTCCCTGTGCCACTGCTGCAGGGTGTCCCTGCTCCTGGGCCTCCCTCCCTTCCCATTTGGAGCAGCCCCTGCCTCCTCCCCCACACTGAGCCCTCAGCAGAGGGATGCACATCCAGCTGTGTCTGCAGTGAGAGGAAGGGCAGCCTGTGTTCCCTGTTCCCCCTTGCTCCCTCCTGGCTGTGGGAGCCTCCCTGGGCCACTGCCAGGGCCTGCCTGCCCTCCCCGTGTCCCTGCAGCTGCAGGGAGGCCAGGCCAGGCCAGGGAGCCGGGCTGGGCTGCACACACCTTGGGGATGCAGACAAGCAGCACTTTGGGGCAGGAGCCCAGGCCTGGCTCTGGCTCTGGGTGGCACAGAATGTTCCCACAGTGCAGTTGAATGTCCCTGAAAGCGGCTGGTCTGCAGAGGTGACAGCTCAGGGTGAGGGTGGCTACCTGAGCTCAGGCTGAACGTGCTGGGGGAGCTCTGCAGTGTGCTAGGCATCTCCCAGCAGTGCTCTCTCCCTGCAGTGGCTGCTGCAGGGCCCCTCGCTCCCCACTTTTGCCTTTCCTGCCCAGCTGCAACACATAAGGTAGGAGAAGTTTCTACTCTATACTTGTTAGTTAAATGAAGGCGTAGAGAGCAGGCAGAACAGCTGATGGAGTCTGATGTGGACCAAGGAGGAAGTTGTACCAATTCTGCTTTCTAAAAATAAGTCAAGTGGCTGTTCACACAGCCCAGGGACTGCTGCTCTCTGTATGCTGACTGTGGCTGGTTTGTTTGGTTTGTTTTGTTTTTTTTTGTCTTGTTACGGCAAATCTTAGATGCTGCAGTCCATTAAAATTGTGCAGTGGCTGTGTGATCAGAGAGGTACCTATGGAGAAAGTATTGTGGTTTCAGTGTTTCTAGAAATGACTTTGAAGAACCACCCATACATTATGTTTCCTAGAGGTTTCTCTAAGGTATTCTAAGATTTCCAGTGATGGTGATTCCTACTTTCCTCAGCAATTCACTCCAGCACCTGACTATTCTGAGATTAAGGAGCTTTGCTTGATTTCAGGCTGGTATTGCTGTACTTTAACCCCATCATTTTGACATATCACCTTCTCTTCTGGCAAGCTACCAAAGAGAGGAAAAATTCTGTAAATATAAAAGTAATCATTGTGTAGGGTTTGATCTTCCATTCTGCCTTTCCCTGCCGCCCTCAGAGAGCATCTGCTGGCTCTTGGGCAGTGCTGTGATTTAATGACACGTGTGTGGCAGCTGGGCAGCCCCAGTCCCATTTCCCCCTGTTGTGTTGGCCGTGACTAAAAGTTCTTCATCTGCACTGATGTCACTGAAAATAAGGTGCTTGAGGTGACATGGGTTTCATTAACCTTTTGTATAATAAATTCCAAAGTTGTTTTATACTTCTGTAGCAAAACATATATCTTGAACATTTAAAGAGTTTTTGGTTGGTGATACATTTTACAAATCAACAAAGTGATGTTAAAAGTTACATTATTTCAAAACATGTTTTGTTGCCCAGAGCAGCTGTGGCTGCCCCATCCATGAAAGTGTTCAGGGCCAGGTTGGGCTTGCTTGGAGCAACCTGGAATGGTGGAAGATGTCCCTGTCCATGTCAGGGGATGGAACCAGATGAGATTTAAGTTCCGTCCCAACCTGGGCCATTTAGTGATTCTGTGTGTGCATACATCAGCACTCCAGACCCCTGAGATTGGTGAGAAGTACCTGGCAGGTGCCAAACTCCCTGTTTTTTGCTGGTAGCAGGTCAGTGTGAGGCAGCCCTGACCAGTCATGGAGCTGTGTGATGCTGCCTTTGGGCTGAGCAGTGCTGATTGCAGTTTTATGATTTCAGCTCAAAGCTTTTGTGCCTGCCTTCAAAAAGACCAGGGAGACATTCTCATCATCAGCTGGTGTCCTAAGTTATTAGTCAGTATTAGTCAGACTCTTACAGAAAGTAACTCTTGAAGTAGTACAGCATCATTGAAAAATATTTTCAGGTGTGGTTTCGGTTGGAGTATCAATTGCAAGTGGGGTACTGTAACTTGCTGATGGGCTGAAGGGCCATCAGCCACCAAATGTTGTGATTGTTGTTAGTTTACATCTGTGTCAGGAGTGGTTCCTAGTTCAGTAACAGTGTATAATAGATGGTTCCCATGTAGTGCCCTGGGTGACAGAAGTTTAGATCTTTCAGGTTTTGGTGCTAGTAGTATTTCTCTCCTTGTGTGCAGATTACTCAGTAAAATGTCAATTTTTTTTCTGTAGCTGAATATCTGCTGTACAGCTTGTTTTGTACAGTTGACATTATCCAGAGGATGTTGGCCACTGCTTGGCAGCAGGTATCAGTTCCACCACCTTGCTGCTCACCTGGAGCCCTTAACTCTTACCACAAGTGGAGTAAACTGTGGCAGCTGGCTGACCTCCACAGCCCCACACTGGAGAGTTTTGCGTGGCTGTAAATGCCACGTCTCCTCCAGCACGGCAGGAGGTAGCAACTCAGTTGATGGTGAATTGCTGTGCCTGGAGAGGGCAGGAGGAACTTGTTTCCCTTGGGCATTATCCAAGCCCTGCACTGTAGATGTGGGCAGTCCCACTGTTGTTCCAGGACTATGGTGGGGTTGAGGGATGGCTTTTGAATCTTGGCTCATTCTCCATCACCATGAGCTTTGGTCTCATCTTGCACACTGCTGGCAGTCTCCAGTTGTGTGTGTGTGTGTGTGGTAGTGTCAGTCATCTTGTGCCTGACCAGAGGATTCAGTGTGTTCTGAGGCTGCTTGGTTATTTCATATTGTTGTCAGCTAAAAATCTGTAAATGCCCTGTGATATTTCATGGCTTTATAAGCTGTACAAAATGTCCAGCAGGTACTTGAATGTGGAGCAGATACAGTCTGTAAGAGTGCCTTGTTTTCATTAGCTCCTTGGCAGACACTGAACATACTTGCAGAGCTGCAGGATGGACTTTTGGTTGCTTGTGGTCATGGTTTGGGGTTTTTTTATTGGCATCTACTATGTGTTGTACAGAAAACAGTGAAGGGCCTCACAGTATATTTTTTAGTTGTCCAAACTTTTGGCCCTTCAGGAATCATTGAGCAGCCTAATAACTATTTCTTTATATAATTAATAGCAATCTGTTCAGGGTTTCATGCAGGAACTGGCTAGTGATTTTTCCTCTCTGGGAGTAATTCTCCTGAGCTAATATTTCTGTCTATATCTAGATTGTTGTTTCTTTTGTTATTAAAATTGAGTGTAATTTTGATGGGTATGTTATACTTCTTCTGTATCCAGATGTTGTGCCCAGTAGAGGATATTTCTCCTATTTGAGTAGATAAATGGTTTTGAATACTGGGATTTTGTCTTCTTAAGTCACAGATGAGACCAGAGTTACACAGAGGTTAAAAATAGCAAGCAGTAATTAATACCCATCCTCAGTGAGCCTGGCTCTTCTGGTTTCTCTTGACATGTTGCAGTGCAGCAATTTCCTTTCTTTTTCCTAAGAAATAGATGAATTAATATCTCTCTACATGAGCGAGAAAATAAAACAAAGATGCTTGTTTCCTGCCCTGGCACACCATTCCCTTGGGGTACAATGAGTTTGTGGGAGCTCTTCTCCTGGGCAGCCCTTTGCCTTGCTTGGGCTGGAGCAGAACAGGCACCGGGAGGAATGGCACAGCTCTCTGCACTCTCCCAGACATCCTTCTTTCCCTCTGTCAGG
Source organism: Rhabdornis inornatus (assembly GCA_013397075.1). Taxonomy (NCBI): domain Eukaryota; kingdom Metazoa; phylum Chordata; class Aves; order Passeriformes; family Rhabdornithidae; genus Rhabdornis; species Rhabdornis inornatus. Next base: position 1,001,348 of record VWZS01004126.1, on the reverse strand, counting down.
GCTGGATTTTATCTGTCTCAGTGCTCCAAGCAGCAGAGACTGACTCCTCTTCCACTCTAACAGGGGTAAATCCAGGTTTTGTGGATCTGTTCCATACCCTGAGGGTGTGGAGATTTTATCTTTCTTATTTCTTTAGCAGATGGGGCAGATCAGTAGGAACTATTTCTCATCTGTCCTTTGTTTGCATAAGAAGAGTCAGCTGCTGGAAGTGTTGGAGGAGAGTCTGGCTGTGCTTCCTGCCAGGGAGACCCTGAGTTTTGTCAGTCTAAGGGTAGATTTTTATTTTTATATATATATATATATATATATATATATATTTCTTTATATATACACACACATATTAAAGTTATAGTTTTACCTTGCCTTCTCTGAGAGAGCAGGCTCAGGAGGGCAGAGAGAGTTGCATTTGGAAGGTTTGGGAAAGTTGGCTGTATGGATGTTGAGTCAGGGACAGGGATTTGTGTGTGGATCTGTGAAGGATTCAGCCTTGAGTGTGACTGGAGTCGTGCCCCTCCCTCCTCCCCTTTGTCAGTAGGGACATGTCTGTGTTGGTGCTGGACCTCAGGAAGGTAAGAAGTGCTTAACTCCATGGAAGGTCGTTCCTTTGTGCTGGATGAGGAAAGATAGCACTTCAGGCACTCCAGTAACATGTTCAGCGATTGCTTTGGTGCCATGTGAGGATCAGGGTGAGTTTCCATCCAGTGTATTTTCCCAAGAGATATTGCTAAGCATTCCACTTAATTGTTAGGGTTAGTTATAGAAGGAAAGCAGAAAGAAAATGCAGTTGTAGGTGTATGTAACCATCATCAACCCCCACGTCTCAGTATTAGCTCATTAGAGGGTGGTGATTTTGTCCCTCACCTTTTCGTCAAGCCTGGTTTGTTCTCTGCTCCCTGAGCTCTCATCTCCCTCCCTGAAATTTCAGTGGAAACCCTCGCCCTGTGTGTCCCCCTAAGGATCACCCTCCTCTCTTGTGCTTGTGAGATACAGGGTACTTTAAAGGATTGGGTTGTCTCCTTCCCCTCTCTTTGCAAGGTTTTCCTCATTTACATTTCTGTTGTGTCCCCTAATTACCATCCCTTTGGTTTTTTATTCCCCCTCAAGCTGCCTTTCCCTGCTTGTGGTCTCCTGAGGACGTTCTGCTGAAACTTTATCAAACTTACATTACTAGAAATAGTTAATGCAAGATTTTCTTTGAGGAATTCTCACATCCTGCTTGCAGCATCACTGCACAGTCTGTCGTGACATTTCCAATAGAGACACAACTGGAAGTCAGTCCTTTCCTTCTGGATTGCCTCCGGTTTCTTCTTCCATAGGGGCATAGGAATACATTGTCCTCCCATATCTTCCATCCCATAAAGAGTTTATTTTTTAATTAAGTATAAGGTTGATTAAACATTTTATATATACATATATCTACTGGGTGTCAAGCAGAGACCCGTGAAGACTTTACACACTGGAGCCCATTCTGGGGCCACATCCATCACCCGTGTGACTGCTGTCTGGGAAAGCAGCCATGGCTGACTGTGCAAGGGGGGCTGTGCTAGCCTGGCTGGGGGTGATATGGGAACCATGCACTGGTTTTTAATGTGCTCCTGTTTAAATTCTTATTTAAAGACTTTGAAGCATCCTATTGTGTGCTTTTGTGAGGGGTGACTTTGTAAGTGCCTTGGGCAGAATCCCATTTCAAGGTCTCCTGTAAGCCATCTGCTTTCAGTAATAGCTCTTAGCTTTGGCATGTGGCTCAGTGCAGGCTGAAATAGCCACATTGCTGCAAAACTTTCTTCACTGCCTGCTTCAGTTTGGGCTTCCCACTGTGCCCGCAAAGGCTGGTGCACCCTTGGGGTGCTCTGCATCAACCTGTCCTCGAGATTCACCCTGCAGCTCGTCCCCAGGCAAGGGGGGCATGACCCAGCACAGCAGTGTGTGGTGCACTGTATCCTGCACCTCCTCATGTTCTGGGATTGCGTGAAAGGAAACTGAGGTATGTGCAAACCTGGCCTGTGGTCTGATTCCCAGTCACCAGGGTGTCAGGGTACAGTCAGAATATGCTGGCTGGGATCAGGCTACAGAGCCCCATGTGTGATAAATCCTCTCTACTTCCAGGTGTCCTCAGTGGATTGGGTACACTGCTGTGCCAGTCTATAACCCAGACCATTCCTCTTCTGAAGTCAGGAAAATTTAACTTTTAACGTAAACTTAACTTTTAACTACGGGAGTCCTGCTGACACAAAATAGCTGTAGCACAGATGGTTCACTGTTAGAAACAGCAGCCTTGGGCACACAGATCCAGTTCCTTGCTTTGGCATGTTCTTCCCATATGGCACTGAAGTCCATCAGTCCTTTGCTTTTCTATATATAACAGGCACCTTACCTGCTCAAAAAGCCAGTCTCCATGTTGAGTTTTGTTACAGTGCATTTGGGAGAGCTCCCTGGAGGTACAGTGGTGGTACAGGTCAGAAATGTCTCTGCTTAACACCCAGAAACAGAGATCTGAAGCTTTTCCCAAAACTCCTCCAGAACAGCTATGGAGAGCCGTGGTGTTGCTGGCATCTTTCACACTGGGATGTGGGACGTGGGCATTGTTCATCTCAGAGGCAGAACCTCAAAGTGACTTCAACAGTAGGACCAGTCATGAAGGATTTGCCGAAATAATTCTGGAGCACCTTGAAGCTTCCTTAACCTCAGCTGTTACCGCAGGGGATTTGTATGATTAGCTAAAGTCTGCAACACATCAGCACGAGTTCATGGTGGGCCACTCACTGTCCATGACAGTGGGAGGCAGCCCAGGCCTTGGCTCCAAGCCTTGGGCATGGTCCTGTCTGGGGAGGAGCAGCACAGGATCCCCTGTGTGCTGTGAATCCCTGCCCGTGTCGAGGGGGCTGGAGCAAGAGGATCTTTGAGGTGCCTTCTGACCCAAAGCATTCCATGGCTCCATGTTACCCTGCATGGGAAGGCTTTAGGTTTTGCACTGTTTTTTTTCTATTTGAGTGGGTGGGAAGCTGATCAATACCAGTCTTAAAAGCAGCTCTGATTTTTCAACAGTGTGTGGACTTCTTACAGCAGTCGAGCCCCATCTTTCCAAGGAGGATTTGCAGGGCTGGAGTGCTCACCCCACTCACTGCAGAAATGGCAGCCTCAGAGCTGTAACTCCAGCTCACCAGTAAATATGTCTGTACTGAGAAAATTTGTCCTGTTATGGGGCTTCCTTTAGCAGACTCAAGTAAATTTATCTTATTTGACTTTTATTTTATGCCCTTTCATCTTTCCAATTCTCTCAGCCTGGGTATCCTGTTCCTGGAGTGTGCCAGATATGTTGTCTTTATTGCAGCCTCTTCAGTCTTTGTGGAGAGCAAAATCTGCTCACAGTGATACATGTCAGGATGGTTTTGATTTGATCCGAGGCCCATGCTGGTTTTGTTGGGTTTTTGTTGGCTTTTTGTTTGGTTGGTTTTTGGGTTTCTTTTTTTTTTTTTTTTTTTGGCTATGGAAGGAAATCTTTATTGAAATCCTGCAAGGTTTTATTTAATTTCTTCCATGATCATGAGCAGTGGTAACTGTTGTAGCTTTGCTCACAGTGGTGGTTCCTCTCTCTGGTCCCTGGTTTTTGTACTCACCCTGAGGGTGATCTCTTGAGCTTGACTCAGCAGTGTCTGGTGGTCCAGCTGCCATTTCCTGGGAGGCTGACTAATCTCCCCTCCCCACCAACCTGAAGGTGTTCAAAAGGAAGTCATAAAATCGATATTTTCATTGTAGAAACATGGTCTATCCAAGTTTTCCACATGTTTTTGTCTTTTGAAATATGTACTCCCTTGAGGCTTGGCTCAGGGGCTGAGGAAGTGTGTTACTTGTGATCACATCTTTGAGACACCTCAGTGTGTTAACACAAGAATGTGTTTGTGAGGAGCCTGTCATGAAGTCTGGAGTTCATCAGTCCGCTTCTTACATAGCAGAAAGATAAAATTAATTCCAGAGAACGAGAGATGTTGGAAATGACAGAAAATCCTTGGGTAGAAAGAGGAGTAATGGTTTGCAGCCATCAGGTATTTCAGATCACACAAGGGGATCAGTACTGCAGCTGGAAGTACCAGCATTCATTGTACAGTGTTAATTAGAAATATTCCCTGGTATGAATGTAAGGACTCTCTAGACCTGATGAGGGGAGATGCTTCCAGAGGTGCTGTATCTTCATCAGCCTTTGTTCAGAGCTGCCAAAAATGTGACTTTGCACAGACAAAGAGAAATAAAACTCCAGTCTTGCACAGGAGGATGGTAACAGGGAGGTGGAAGGAACTAAAGTCATTGGTTAAGATAAATTCTGACTCACCTTTTCAAACTTGGAAGCTGCTCACTCCTGAGAGTTTCCTTCATCTCCCAAGCATTCATTTGGACTCCTTGCCTGCATATCTGGCTCCAAGAAGGCTTGTGCTCATTCCTGGGAGCTGGTCTTTGGCTTCTGCCCAGGAAGGGGTCAGTCAGCTGGCTCATCAGAGCATGCTTTGAGAGCAAGAACTGTGGTTTAGACCAGTAAAAGTTCTGCTGTCCACAGGTCAGGCAGAAATCTGAGGAACCAAGGCTGGTGTGAAAACTGAAAGCAGTAAGAGGTGTCAGATCATGCACTGACAGTCCTCTGATTTCTCAGGTAGGCTGAAAGTGCTTTTGTCTCTCTACCACAGAAACTAAAAATGGCAGAAAAGGTGTTAAATGAGAAAGCAGGCTGAGTTCAGAAAAGGTTCTTCTCCTAGAGGGTGGTGGGACACTGAACAGGCTTCCAGGGCATGGTCGTGGTTCCAAGGCTGCCAGAGCTTGAGGAACAGCTGGAAAATGCTCTCAGGGAGAGGGTGGGATTGTTGGGGTGTCCTGTGTAGAGTCAGAAGTTGGAATTGATGATCCTTATGGATCCCTCCCACCTCAGGATATTCTGTAATTCACATGATCTGCTCCTCATGTGCCTGGTTTTCTGATTGGGTTGGGATGCCACTGGATGTGCCTGTGTGATGCATGGTCACATAGGGGCTTCCAGACTGGAGCTGAAACATTCCAGCAGGGAGGCTGGAATGGCAGCTCTGCCATCACCCATGACAGGCAAATTCCTGAGGGAATTTGTGAGGGACAGCTCTTTACTGCTAGAAGCATTGATGGTGTTTGATGGAAATATGACCGTGAAGAAAACCTCAACTGAAGCAGAGGTTACATGGAAGGAATTTTTAATGGCTGCAGTGGTCGCGATGCTCCAGACCTGTGCTTTTGTGGGGAACAAATCAATGACAGCAAGCACTTTTCATCATGAGAAACTGTCAGGATTTTCTTATGGCAGCCTCATGGGATTTCCAAGAAGCGTCATTCTCACAGTCCTCTGTCAATATGCAGAGTTTCCTTTTTTTTCCCCCCAATCCTAATCTGTGGAGTATGTATCCAACCTAATAAAACCATTTTCCAGCTTCGCTGTTGGTGGTTTTCTTCCTCTTCTCTCTGAAAGCCTCTGTCCTGCTGGCAGTGGCATTGTCCAGCAAGGTTTGAAGCTTGGCACACCATCAACAAACCTTCAGGTTCCCTTTCAGTCAAACATGGTAGTGCTGAGATCCGACTTGGATTCCATCCCAAGGTTCACCATAATCATCCTCGTATAATAGGAAGTCCAAACAACCCCAGGAAATAATTCAGACATGACTGGTGCCTTGAGTGGAATAAAGAAGTGCCTAGAAGAGACATTAAGAGCTTCAGCTCTAACTCTTTTTTATAATTATGCACTCTGAAGGAGTGGAGGCTTTGCAGATAAAGGGATTACATGCATCTCATGAGGTCTGGAAAGATGGGACAGCATCTTTCATCCACATTCTCTCATTTTTGTTTTACTGATATTATGGCAGTTGCCACATTTTGTGGAAGAATATTGCAGAGCAGGCTCCCCTCTAACCCTGCAGTTCCCTTCCAATCTGGCACAGGTAAATTGAATCCATCTGCCCTTAGGGATGAACTTTTGGAAGAGCCTGTTGGCAAGAGCAGTGGGGGGAGAACTTAATTAGATTAAGATGCATTTCTGCAGTGTTTGTGCTGGGGGCTGTGTGGTGCTGGAGAGAGCAGCGCTCGGAGCCGGGGATGCCCTGGGTTGCTCTTCCAGCCCTGGCTGCCTCTCTGCTGCCTGAGAAAAAAATAAAATGCATCAGAGGTGTGAATGTCAGTGTAACCCAGCACAGGGCTCACCAGGGTGTGAACAAACCATGTCCTGCCCCTGGCTGTGAGCGTGGCACCAGCCTGGCAGGAGGGCAGGGGCTCGGCTTTTCCACAGCACAGCAGCTGTGGCAGTGATGTGGTGGGCAGGGTTTGGCTCAGCACCCAACCTTCATTCAGCTCTTGCTTGAGGCCTGGCTACTGATGGCTCATGGGTCTCATACTTTGATACCTTTGTAAATACTGGTTTGCTTTTCAATGGCTGTATCATTTGTAAGGTTACTTGTTTACTTCTTTTGATAACTTCCTCCATAAGGAAGTTGCATGTCTGTTAGTTTCCAGTGAACTGTTCCTTCTCCCTGCTGAATACTTGGGAGTTTTTTACTTTTGTAGGTTTGCTCTGCTGCACTGGGAAGGGATAATTTGGAGTCCCCAGTTCTCTGTCTTCATGCTACTCATTATTTTATATGCCTCTCCTGTGGTCTCTCTCCTTTTCATTACTAATCAGGTCTAGTCTTTTCAATCCTCCTTTGTGTGATAGTTTCATTTTACAAAAGCTGAACTAGTTTCTATCAGCTCAGTTGATGTGATCTTACTCATATCAAAGGTGTTTAACAGCCGCAGTCTCGTGTACTCACTGCAAGCTCAACTTAAATTGTGTCAAGTTTTGTGCTCCTTTGCGAGTGCAAGTGGGAGTGTTTGTTACAGCTGTCTTTAAATTTAAATTTGGATGTTTTAAATGAATTAAATATGAACATGAATAATGCAGCTGGCAACATAGCCTTTCTGCAATTAAATGCAAACTTTTTCATTTTGTCTCTCTGCTTTCAGGTTTTGCTATGCCGCAGTGTTTGTACTGGCTCTGCTGTCTTGTAGGAGTGATGGGGAACTAGAGCCCATGACAGTTCAGTGGAGCCCTTGGCACTTTTGATATCTCGGTGAGTGAAAGTTGTTTGAAACTCTGGGAGAAGCACTTCATCTGCTGCTAAAGACAGCAAATCAGTTGGTCTTTTTACATTTTTAAGGTAGCATCCTGCTGGAATGAATTTGCACATTGATCTGTCCTTTCAGGTTATAAATTCTGGAAACCAACACTCTGTAATGCTGTAGTTCATGCTTGGGAGATTATCTTGATCTCCACAAGCAGGAGAAAGACAGCTTTTGAAAACAAGGGGAGTTTTAACTCTGGTGTGCAGCTCTGTGCTGGTGTCAGGCTCTGGAGATGGAGCATTGCAGCATGTGGAAATCTCAAAGGCTTTATTTGATGCAGCAGTAAGATTGTGTCCTTTGTGCCGTGGATCCAGCCAGGTCCTCATCAGGGGCATGCTTGTGCCTGAGGTGATTCTGGAAGATCTGTCTCTGGATAGCCCAGTTTTGGGCTTGGATACCAGACTAGCTTCTGTTTACTACTTTCACATTTTTTCAGTCTTCAGTCCCTGAATGCAGTAAAGGCCACGTCCATTGGTACCACGGTGCTCCTGTCCTGCAGTGCCTGTGAGCTTGTCTGTTTTGCCTTTGACTTTCTTCTCTCTACACTGAATTCTCCTCACTGGGGCATTTCAGCCTTGTCAAAACCTATAGAGTGATTCCTCTTGCCATCCAGTCTGTTGTCAGTGAGATAAAGTCCCTGGGTGTTTCAGGTTGGAAGGAGCTTTTGGAGTTGTCTGGTCCAATGCTGCATGCAGAGATGGGCTGACTTTGAAGTCAGAGTCAACTACAAGGTTAGATCAGGCTGGCAGGGGAGGGAGCTGGTGGTGTTTGGAGTATCTCCAAGGGTGGAGATTTTACAACTCCTCTGGGCAACTATAAATTACAGTTGGTGGAAATCATCAGTTCCCAAGCCCTGTGTTAGTTAAGCCCAGGGCAGCAGAGGGGCAGCTCCTATCTGTGCTCCCTGTGACCAGGGACAGGAGTCAAGGGAATGCTGGAGCTGTGTCAGGGGAGGGTCAGGCTGGATGTAAGGAAAAGGTTCTTTCCCCAGGAAATAAATGGTCATGACCCTAAGCCTGCCAGAACTTCAGGAGTGTTTGGACAACGCTCTCAGATACCCCCAGGGTGGGACTGTTGGGGTGTCTGTGACAGGCCAGGAGTTGGATTTGGTGATCCTTGTGGATCCCTCCCAGCTGTGATTGTACCACTTTCAGGAGTGCTGGGGTACACGGTGTCTGTCTCCATGGTTGAAGAAGAGCATCGCTGCATCCCAGGGCAGGAGCTGGTCCCTGTGCCTGGGATGCAGTAAGGGGGGTGGCTCTCATCTGGCTGTGTAGGTCCAGCTGTCCCTGGGGCAGGCAGGCTGAAGCTGTGCATCATAGATTTTGGCTCTGCCTCTTCTCTAGGCATTACATGACTCTGAGCACACAAATTATTTTGCTTTTTTTTTTCCTTAAGTTATGATTTTGCAGGATTAACCCACGTGTTGCTGTCCTGTGATGTGAGATGTGTGGGGGATCTGGGTGGTGCAGAGCTGTGTCAGAAGCTCATGAAGCATGACAGGAGTCAGACTGGGGCTGTTGCATTTGGACAGTTTCTTGGGAGCATATTTTGGAGTGGAGTGTCCTTGAGCTGGCACTCATGGCTCTCAGCAAAGTGGGAGTCCCCATGTAGCTTAAGTCTCCTCCTTTGGGGAAGAGTCACCATTTGTTTATTTATTTATTTAAATTGGACATTTACAACATCTGATTCTCTTCCATCACATGAGATCTTGCTGAGAGCCTGCTGCAGTGTTGGCTGAGGAATACCAGCAGTCAGCTCTGTGTTTTATCAGTATCACAGTTATAGAATCATTAAGGTTGGAAGGTATCTCCAAGATCATCAAAACTGACCACCACCATGTCCACTACACCAGAGCACTAGTGCCACATGCAGTCATTTCTTCAGTACACCACCACCTCCCTGGACAGCCCATTCCCATGCCTGACAACCCTTTCTGTGAAGAGATTCTTCCTGATGTCCAACCTGAACTTCTCCTGGCACATCTTGAGGCCATTTCCTCTTGAACTTGTCCCTCGAAGAAGAAACCGGCCCCTACCTGTCTGCCCCCTCCTGTCAGGGAGTTGTGGAGGGTGAGAAGGTTCCCCTGAGCCTCATTAGGGTTTGCCATTGTGAGGATGGAGGGTGCAGCAGTGCACCCTTGTCCTGGGCCATAACCTTTCACAAAGCCTGTCTGAGCAGCTCAAACACAGTCACATTTTTTTCTCCTAATACTTCTGAAGGGAAGGGGTCACACGTCCCTGCCCAGCAGGACTCTGAGCTGCTCAGGCTGCAGCAGCTTTTCAGAAGCCCTCAGAGGAGCACAGGAATTCCTGTGCAAGCACATGAGATTTATGTGTGTGGGTGCTTGAAAAAGGCCCAGACAGCAGAGGGGCAGAGCAAGAGATGGTGAATACTTGTCTGGTGCCTTTATATATAAACACCTTTCAGCCTGGGTTTTTATATCAAGGGGACTTTTCCTGCCACAACTGCTAGTCTTAATAAAATTACTGAAGAAAATTATGAAAAGAAGCTTTAAAAGTTGTAAATAACCTTTCACATGTAGGTTACTTTCTGCTATTGAAGGGGAAAACAACCTTACTCCTTTCACAAGTGTGTGCAGACACACACGCTGTTTAGGAGAGAGGCTATAAGTGACTACTGTGCACCTTTTGATTTGGATAAAAAAAAAAAGGATTTTTTTCCTTCAGTATTTAATATTCCTTCAGTATTTTTCTTCTCAGAATATTGCTCAGTGTTGCATGTAAAGAGGCTGTAGTTTGTAGAGCTGTTATAGAAAATTCAACTCTATTTTTCTTACATTTAGAAAAAGACTGGTTTTCAAAACCCCAAATTCTTGCCAAGTTCGATCTGTAAATAACCCTTTAAGCAGCTACTCAGTGCTTCATCCTGAGACAGCTTCCTCCTCCTCCTGACTGTCCCACTGTGAACAAAATGGAATTATATTGATACAATTAATCTTTCATTACTTAGTGGAGTGTCAAAACATGCTATTCCTGGCTTTCCCAAGAGCTTGTTTGTGGCTCAGCCATTCATTTGGATATTTTTTGGCAGGGCTTGGCAGGACTTTTTGGGTGTGGCAGGCCCTGCCGTGTGAGAGTGGCTGTGCTGGAGAGCTGGGTCCCTGTACATGTCCAGCACACATCTCCCAAAAGCTCTGATTTTTCAGGAATATTTCTTTATAAAAAGAATGCAAATGCCTTTGCTTGTTGGGCACAGTCCAGCCAGTTTTCCTCCAAGCCGGGGGAAAAAAATGCAGCACAACTTGGACACTTGTGGCAGTACTAACAGCAAAAGTATTTCCTGGGTCATTGTCCAATTTCTCATCCTTATTCCCCAGAACTGCTGTGAGCAATTTGAATTGTAAGTGGCAAGCTGGATTGCTGTGCTGCTTTGCCAGAGTTAATGTTATGTTTCCATGTGTTTTCTTTCATAAATTCCAGCTCTGCCTCCCTTTGTTAGTGAGTGGGAGCAACCCCTCCTTTCACACACAGGGTCTGGACCTGCTGTAGGGTTAGCACAGAGATAGGCATGTGCTCCTTGTGCTTATTTACTCTGTTTCTGCTGCCATGGATTTGTTGTCCACTAATTGGAGAAAGTCTTATGGTTTCAGGGGGTGAAATGAGTTGTTTGTGTTGCACAGAGCATGTGTGGTGAGTTCATGGTGCAGATGATGGTGTGCTCCAGAACGGGGAATTTTCTCATCTTTATTTCTTTTGTCCTAGACATCTTCAGTTCTGTAAGAGCTACCAATTCCCAGGATAAAGACAGCAGCAGGTGGTAGAATGCGGAAACCAGGCCCTCAGAAAGGTGAGCAGTGATGCTTGGCACAGCCAAGGGCCCTGCAGGGAGCTGGTGTGGCCTGGAGGGCTGACAGTGGGGTGGGAGCTGAAGGGATGTGGTTGGAAGGCCAAAACAGAGTTGTGTGTTTCTCATTCAGTGTGCAGAGAGCAGTTCATCAATCCCCTCCTGTGACAGGAAGAGGAGAATCCTTTTTGGGGCATCCCTGCAGCTCATGGGGTACAGTGTCAGCAGCAGAGTCCTGCAGAAGCCAGGGCACCATCTGGCAGAGCTCCCAGCATGAGGCAAACTGCCTGTGCTGGCACAGGCTTCCCCCTCTAATGAGGTGTGAAAGCAGAGACCAGCCTACCTTGTGGAGAGGAAATCTGTCAGGAGGTTACCCTGCCACCGAGCCCCCTCACACAGCACGTGCTTCCTGGGTCCTGCATCCCCAACAAAAAGGGTGAAGCAGAGCAGGCTGCTGCAGCTGAGCTGCTCTGGCTTCTTGTGCTTAACAAAAATATTGATTTCCTTTAGTGCTGTGCCATGCATGTGCGTTTGACTGGAGTGATCTCATCACATGCGCTCCCGAGGAGGGGGGAAGGGAGAAGTGAGAGGATGGAGCATCCTCCACAGCTCTTTGTTCACATCTGCTCCACACTCCCAAGGTTTATTGCAGGAGATTTCCATGCTCGATTTCTCTCCTCCCTTTATTTTTTTAAAATGTCTTCTTTGCTTCTGTCATGGTTCATCTTACAACAGCATTATCCTCTTCCTAACACTGCTTGTCCTTTAATGATGTGAAAATAAATGAAGGAAAGGAGGGAATGGGGAGACCCTGCTGCGAGGCAGCTGGAGGGCTTGGCAATAAAGGAGGCTGGTTGATTAGTCAGCAGCGTGGCCGAGGCCCAGGCTGCCTGGATTCAGCCTCACTCACAGCTTGTTCTGTGTGCTCCTGGAGCCTCCAGCCAGGCTGCCTCTGTGACCTGTGCTTGGAATGCCAGGCTGGAGGTTGCAGAGGCAACACCTGCACCGTGCATGTGTGGGTTTCTGTCCTACTTACCTGCTTTTTTAATAATGCATTGAACTCGCACTATTTATTTGTCTCCAGAAATTCTTGCTTCTCTCTCTCTCTGCTGCTTTTGTATCCTGCTTAATGAGGATTTTTGCATGTTAAAGGTTAAGAACAAAATGTACCTTCACCTGCAGAGTATGGTGAGAAGCTCCTTTGAGTGTTAGAGCTGTCCTGCAGCACTGAGGGGAGCCTTACCCACCCAGGGGGCTCTTTTGCTTCTGACTTAAATACTTTATGTCCTTTATTCTTGCTTTCTTTGGGAGATGACACAATACTGTGCCTCGTGGTAATGCATTTATTAGGAAGGGTGTCCTTCAATCCTTTTCATCATTTATGTCTCTCCAAGGAGGCTCTTTGTCTGGCCCATGTCTAGTGATGCTGTGGCCACACTCCATATGTCCCTCGTGTTCATGTAAGGGATGCTGATCTGGCATCCCTCTGTTGGGCTGGAGGCTGTTGGAGGCAGGGTGGGCATCCACCACTTCTTGCTCTGTCGCTTTCCAGAGCAATAAAAGCTCCATGCTGTCCTGTCCATTGTGCTGAAAAGAAAATGTCAAGAAAAGAAGATTGTAAAAATAATTGTCCCGAAGCAATTCCAGACATGTTAATACACCCCAGGCCACTTTAGAAGCAGCTCTTAGCCTGCTTCTTCCAGCTACTTGTCAGGAGATTTAAAAACTCTTCCTTTCACAAGGAACTGCTTTTCATGGGGGCAAGGCACATTGCATGGAGCATTACCAAGCTGCTGTCTAAAATATCCCTGAAAATGGTCAGTGAAATAAAGGAATTTGTGCAGCAGCACTCCCAGGGTTCCCAGCCTGGCAGCAGCAGGTCGAGGAGCCATGGCACAGGGATTCTTCATCCCTCCTTTGGGCTGAAGGCTACTGGAGGCCAGGATGAGCATTCCCCACTTCTTGCTCTATCACTCTCCAGAGCTGTCTTGAGAACTTTAATTTTTTTGGAGCTCTGAGACCCAAAGCTGTCATGTACAAAGACAGCTCAGGTGAGCTGCTCTGCAGAGCTGCTGCTGCTTTGCTGTGCTCTCTTCAGAGCTGCAAATGACACAAGGAAACCTGGTGTTGTATGTGGAGAGGGCACTTTTGCAGATTTTCAGAGAAGTCCTCTCTCTCCCTGTCACCACAAAGGGTTGAGGCTGTTTGTGTGGAATTACCTGGAGTTGATACAGGAGAGATGTATCCAAAGATTCACGTGAGCCATTTTTAGTGGCTGTTATGTTTGTCCTCTCAAGCTCTTCTCATAGCTACAGTGATGGAGCTCTAGCAGTTTGCTGTTCTTCAGCTTGTTGCTGGAGGAGGGCAGTGGCTGGTGGGAACTAAACAGGGATTGAGGTGCAGATGTAGGAATCTCCTGTCAGGTACCTGCATGAGCTGTGGGGAGGAAGGGAGCACACCCCAGAGACAGAGGCAAATCATCCATGTTACTGGGTCATGATAGGGAGCTCACTGCTCTCTGAAGTGCCTGTAAAACAGACAGTGTAGAAGGGTGCATTATCTGGCTCCTTTCCCTGACACAAATGCTCTGTTTCTTGTCTCAGCCATAGACTGGAAAGATGGTAAAAAGCACAAGTACAGCCGCCCATCAGAGTCTCCTTCCCAGTACCAAGGTAAGAGAGCTCCCTTCTTCCTCCCTGCTTTCTTTCTCCCTCCCTTCTCCCTTTTACGATTTCCAAAGACTTTTTTTGGCAAGTGCATGGTGCAGCAGTGAGGATTGGCAGTCACTGCAAGAAACTGAGAAGTTCATTACCACCCAAAGCTTGGGCACATCCTTGTAGGGTTTGGGCCTGGAGAAGAGAAAGCTCTGAGGAGATATAGAGCCCCTTCCAGTGCCTCAAGGGGCTCCAGGAGTGCTGGAGAGGGACTTTGGACAAGAGTCTGAAGTGACAGGACAATGGGAATGGCATCACACTGTCAGAGGGCAGGGTTAGGTGGGATACTGAGAAGAAATCCTTCCTTGTCAGAGTGGGGAGGCCCTGGCACAGGGTGCCCAGAGCAGCTGTGGCTGCCCCTGGATCCCTGGAAGTGTCCAAGGCCAGGTTGGACAGGGTTTGGAGCAACCTGTGGAGACAGCAGTGGAAGGTGTCCCGGCCCCTGGCAGGTGGTGGAAAGAAGTTGGCTTTGAGGTCCCTTTCAACCCAAACCATTCTGTGATTCTGCACAGTGAGGAGGTAAAACTGTAGCATCTTTCTGGCTGGGACAAAGCTGCATTGGGACACCTCTGAGGAAAGCAGGACAGACCAGACAGCACCCTGGTGTTTCAGAGCTGTTAATTTTGACTGGCACATTGTCACATTTTACTGAGCAGGGCAGTGAGCAATGGGGCTCATGTTACCCATGACTGTAGCTGTTACCAGTGGAGCACAGGCAGCTGGATTGATGGCTGAGCAAAGTACCTGGCATGGGGCAGGAGCTGTGCCTGTGGGAGAGCTGACCCCTGGGAGGCCATGCTCAGACATCAGGGACAGCCACTGTCACCTTGGATCTGCACAGACGATGCTCTGCTCATTTTCATACTGAGCTGGCTCAAACTGTGCTGCTTTCATGTGCTGCCTTGGTGCTCCTTAGCAGCCACACATATGGGCTGCAGACTTTAATAGGATGCCTTGATCTGGGTAGGGCACGTTCTCCTTCACAGATGTGACCTGAAACACACATGTATTGTTTCAGTTGGATTGATGACCCCTCGGGAGCCAAAAATGCTAATGGAGCCCAAACCAGACTTCAGTTAAAGACATAAACAGAAACTCCATCTTCATTTAAATTCTGGGCAAAGGATCAATGTTAAATGCAACATGAAGAGAATCAAAACATGGGGGTGCAGAGCTGCGTTGTTCACAACTACTGAAGTTTGACCCCTTGGGTGTGTGGAGTGTTTTGTCTGGAGTAAATATTTTTGAAGGTTAAGACATCAGAGCCCAAATCTGACTCTCTGCCTGGAAGTAATATCTGCCTTTGGCATGAGCACACGACAAGGAGCTTTCCCAAGGGAAGCACAAGTGACAGACAGTCACCCCAGTGGCATTTCCACAGCCAAGTCACAGGGCGTCACACGGATTCCCAATCCTTGGCTTTTGTTTGGCTCACAGATGTAGTTGTAAAAACAGGATATTCTCATTTAAGTGTCTTACTCTCATTTCTTCCTGTGAAGAAGATCCAGTGTGCTGGAGAGAGGCAGAGAGGGACTTGGGACAAGGGCCTGAAATGCAGGGTTTCCTCTCATGCTAAGGCTGTGGTGGCAGCTTCCAGCTGCAGTCTGCAGTTTTTACCTTGGTTTGAGGGTAATCTCGAAAAAGAAGTGCAGGTTCTACCTGTGCTTGCTCTGGTGCCTGTGTGTAAGGGGATGGCTGGTAGTGAACAGAGAGAGAGGGAGGGAGGGAAGGCTGGACAGCTGTATCAGCTTTGTCTTTTCTTAGAAGCCTTTCTGCTGCTCCTGCTTTTCCTTGTGAAATAAATCACCAGAACCATTAGTCATAGGAATCAGAGAATCACAGAACATCCTGAGCTGGAAGGACCCCCAAGGATGATCCAGCCCAGCCCCTGTCCCTGCCCAGACCCCCCAGCAATCCCCCCTGTCCATCCCTGGAGCGGTGTCCAAACGCTCCTGGAGCTCTGGCAGCCTCGGGGCCGTGCCCATTCCCTGGGGAGCCTGGGCAGTGCCCAGCACCCTCTGGCTGAGGGAAGAACCTTTCCCTCATCTCCAGCCTGCCCTGCCCTGGCACAGCTTCATGCTGTTCCCTTAGGTTCTAGAGAAGCTGCAGTTCAGTGCTGTGTGCATCTTCATATAGTGGTTGAATCCCAGCAGGCTTTAGAATTAATCTCAAATAAGTTCGATGTCCAAATGCTATTTTTAGAGGCCTGCAGCTGTCTCAGAAATTCTCTGCTTCCACTGGTGTTGTGCAGCATGGATCTCTGCTGTGGGGTGAGGAAGGCCTGGCTTGGTGTGGAGGGAGTGAAAAGTGGAACGATTAAAACCATGACAACTTTTAATAGTGATCGATTGAAACTAACTGAGGGGAGGGTTTTTTTAAATAAAATTGTCAAGCACAGCTGATCCTGTTCAAGCTTCTGGCTCAGGACTAAGACTGGCACTGCCCACCCAGTTCTGTCACCTGGGCATCCTCTGTGTTCCTCTGAAGGGCCACCTGGTATGAGATGATCAGCTACCAGAATTAAGGGGTGGGATGCATAAGGCATTTCCAGGCCAGGAGTGCCCGGCTTTGCTTTGCCTGAGTGTTTACTCCACATTATTCATACAAAGAGTTTCATTGACAGAACCAAGTATAAAATCATATCTTCAATTAAAGCAAAAGAATTTTGGTT
Source organism: Rhabdornis inornatus (assembly GCA_013397075.1). Lineage (NCBI taxonomy): Eukaryota > Metazoa > Chordata > Aves > Passeriformes > Rhabdornithidae > Rhabdornis > Rhabdornis inornatus. The sequence continues at coordinate 984,995 of VWZS01004126.1, read as the reverse complement.
TTGTGAGAGCATCATTGCAGTAACTCACTGAATTTCTTCATTCACCCAGTGTGAGACTGTGGCTGAAAGGAAAATTTTTTCCAGTGGATGGAGCTGAGTACTCTGGGGCATGGAGAGTGCTGTCAATCTGGAAACAGCAATATTCAGCCAGTGTGACAATGAAACTGTATTTTTTCCATCCATTTTCCCCATTTTTAACAGTGTACTAGTCATCTGCATGGGAGGTGGTGAGAAAGCAGCATTCCTTGTATTTATTTGAAGCTTGTAGATTATGAAGGCTCCTCTGTGCACGAGGCAGCACTGAAGCAATGTGTGCTGACCTTACTGCCTCAATTTTCAGAGGTGTGGTGTGTGCTGCAGTAGCTAAAATGGCTCTTAATGTAGCTTTTGTTTTGAAAATAGACTGATTAAGAACTTGCTCTGACTCAGGGAAGCAGTGGCTGACTTTAATTGTGCTGCCACCAATGCTCTTGAAATGCCTTGAAAACAGTGGTCTCCTGGGAGCTGTTTGGATGAATACAAGTGAATGTCATGCTGGAAGGTTCCTCTCCCAGCTGCTCAGTTTAAATGGCAAAAGTCATGATTTGCTCGGATCACAGGAGCTTTTAATTCCTCATTTAATAACAGGTTTCCCTGGGTGGCATATTGCTTTTACCCTTCCTGCTGTATATGAGGGAGGTGCAGGCAAGGATGAAATGTGCTTCCCCTGGCAGTGGCACTCAGTGGAAGGGGCTTGGTGTTGGGTGTGAGGTATTGAGCTCAGTAAATCCCTGTTTGGAGGATCCCTGCTCCCATCCTGCACATCCTGTGGACTTCATGGCACTTCGGGAAGTTAATTGCTGACCTGTGCACTTATTGCTGGGGTTGGGCTGATCTCTGGCCCATGGGGTGACTCTGTGTGTGCTAGACCAGGGGGACTGCCCAGTCTCCACAAAGCAGGTTCCTGGTCTAAACCCATGATTTAGAATCACGGGATCACAGAATGGCTTGGGTTGGAAATGACCTTAAAGATAATCTTGTTCCAATTCCCAAGCTGTGCTGCTCATAGCCCACTGTGGCTGTTTGCAATCCCCAGACTGAGTGATGTGCTTAATGAATGGTTTTTAAGGGACAGTTGTCTGGAAGCCCCTACAGATTCCCATCTGTTCTGGGTGTTTTCCATTAAGTTGTAGTTGTTATCCTGGCTCTGTACAGCCCCTTCTCAGCAGCACTGAGGCAGGAGGATGCCGAAGGCAGCACCAGGCTTTGTTCTGCCTGTCAGTTGCAGTTGTAAATCTTCTGTGCTCACAGTCATCAGAGGTTCTTGGTGAAAACGTGTTGCCTGTGAGCACCTCCTCTGTGAGAAGTGCAGAACTGCTGGCTTAGGAGTGTGGCCAGTTCTTTTGCTGAGATTTTTCGCTCATCTGTTCCTATTTGAATCCTTTTGTTTTTACTTCTCAGGTCACTTCACCTGGGAGAAGTACCTGAAAGAGACATGTGCCATCCCAGCTCCTGCCCATTGTTTCAAGCAGGTAAGAGGGTGAAAACAAGAAAGGTCAAGGGCTATGGTCCACTGGGCTCCCCAGGGTTCTGTGCCTGGGATAGGCCCCTGGTTTGGCATGGAAGATACCTAAGGATATTGGAGACTTAGCAGAAATCCAAGGGCTGAAGCAAAGATACATTTAGAGTAGCACAGAAGATTTTCCTCTCAGATGTGCTTGTTGGGAACACGAGCATGCTATTACTCTGTCAAGAGTGGGCCCTTGGAGAAAGTGTCCTGAGTAGGTTTGGATCCAGCTTTTGGTGGATCCTGCTCAATCAGATTTTCAGCAGAATTCACTCAATTGTTGTGATAGAATAGCAGCCCCTGGGCAGCAGGTATTGAGCCCAGAAGTGGTTGTGCTGAGTACAGGGGTGCAGGAGTGAATCAGTGTGGAATACCTGGGTCTGGGCAGAGGGGAGCATGAGTGTTTATGTGGGGCTGGGGTTGGCTGGGTGAGTCTTACCAGGGGAGGGTTAATCCCCTATACTGGGCACTGGTGGGGCTGCACCTCAGGTCCTGGCATCAGCCTTGGGCCCCTCACAACGAGGGGGCTGGAGCATGTCCAGAGATGGAAACAGAGCTGGGGAAGGGGCTGGAGCCCCAGGAGAGGCTGAGGGAGCTGGAAAGGGGCTCAGTCTGGAGAAAAGGAGGCTCAGGGGGGCCCTTCTGGCTCTGCACAACTCCCTGACAGGTTGGGGTTTGAGCTCTGCTCTCAGGGAACAAGGGATAGGGTAAGAGAAAACAGCTTCAACTTGTGCCAGGGGAGGGTCCGGTTGTGTATCAGGAAAATTCCTTCACTGAAAGGGTGATCAGGCCAAGGAAATGTCTGTCCAGGGCACTGGTGGAGTCGCCATCCCTGGAGGTGTTCAAAACAAGTAGTTGTGGTGCTTAGGGGTAATGGGTTAACGGTGGGCTTGGCAGTACTGTGGAAACAGCTGGAGTCGATCTTAGAGGTGTTTTCCAGCATTAATGATCCTGTGATTCCAACAGAACAGGCTTTAGTTGCCTAGATGATGCAGGATGGAAGAATGGGGTCTGAGTTCTCTGTGGTGCCTGTTCCGTGCTGTGCCTGGAGGGGCGGTCAGCCTTCAGCAAACTCCATTTGGGCGCTCCTAGTGCTGAAGCTTTGTGCCTGAGCTGGTGCATGTATTGGCAATCCTGGCTCTGACTGGGCCCTGTTGCACTGTTTTCAGTCCTACACTCCACCTGCAAACGAGTTCAAGATCAGCATGAAGCTGGAGGCCCAGGACCCCCGGAACACCACGTCCACCTGCATCGCCACCGTGGTGGGGCTGACGGGCGCCCGCCTGCGCCTGCGCCTCGACGGCAGCGACAACAAGAACGACTTCTGGAGGCTGGTGGACTCTGCTGAGATCCAGCCCATTGGGAACTGTGAGAAGAATGGAGGGATGCTGCAGCCTCCACTGGGTGAGCCTGAGTTCACCTGTCCAGCGAGGGTCAGATTGATGGTGGGGAAAGCTTGGGGGTTTTTGTAGATCTATGCTTGGGACAGAGGCCCATGGCCTGCACCTGCCTACTCTGGGATATACACAAGGTATATAAACCACACCAGGTCTGGATTTCCACATAGATACATGGACAGGGAGATCCTTCAGAGTGTAGGTGAGCTGCTTGCCCTGGTTGTAGCTCAAGCTCTGGATTGTTGCCCAGAGAAGCTGCGGTTGCCCCATCCCTGGAAGTGTTCAAGGCCAGGTTGGACAGGGCTTAGAATAACCTGGGATAGTGGAAGGTGTCCCATGGCAGAGCGGTGAAACTGCTTGATCTTCAAGGTCCCTTCCAACCCAACCTACCCTGTGATTCTAGGATTTAATGCCAGGTTACCTGAACAGGAAACATAATGTCTGAAAAGGATCACAGTGACTGAAGTCCTGTCTCATGTGAAGGACACTTGCAGTAGTTCATACTTATTTATTTAATTTTGCTTGGCTACAACATTACAAATAGCCTGGACAGTCTGACACTTCTTCCAGTGTTCTGTTAAACACACAACACTTTCCTTTTTCTTTGATGCTAGCCCAGTGACAAGCTGAGTTTCTGATTCTTTTCTCCAAAATTAACCTGCTTTTACATTCTGCTGCCCAACAATTTTAGTGTCTTCATAAATCTCCCTCTAAATTAGCATATCCCCAAATAATATTTTCAAGGCCAGGCTGGACAGGGCTTGGAACAATCTGGGATAGTGGAAGATGTCCCTGCCCATGGCAGGGGGTGAGATGAGACAAGCTTTAAGGTCCGTTCCAACCCAAACCATTCAGTGATTCTGCTGCCCATCTCTTCCAAAGTCCTGTCCAGCCGGTGGTGCCGGTAGGTCCCTCCTGTGCCGTGGCCAGGTGTGGCCAGCAGAGGGCACGAAGCGCAGGTAGAACAGCCATGGCTGTGACGGGGGACAGGGACGTGCTGGGGACAGGTCCGGGAGTGCCCGGCTCTGGTCTGTGCCACCTACTTAACTCTGCCCCGGAGAAGAGGCCACGATTAGGTGACATATTAGGAAAAAATTCTTCCCTGTGAGGGTGGTGAGGCCCTGGCACAGGTTGCCCAGAGAAGCTGTGGCTGCCCCATCCCTGGGAGTGTTCGAGGCCAGGTTGGACATTGGGGCTTGGAGCAGTTTGGAACAGTGGGAGGTGTCCCTGCCCATGGCAGGGGAGTGGAACTGATTGATTTTGCACCCAGGATGAAGACAGGTAATCGAGCTAGTGCTGCAGTTGTCCTTCCTGCCTGCAGAGTTCAAGGGCCTAGAAAACCCAGCAAGGATTTTCTGTTTCCTGTAGTATTTTCCATGTGCACACATCTGCTGCTGCTCTTTACACAGATAATTCCGGTGACAGCACCCAGGGAACAGCTGGAGCTGGGCCAGGGCAGGCTCAGGCTGGAGATGAGGGAAAGGTTCTTCCCTCAGCCAGAGGGTGCTGGGCACTGCCCAGGCTCCCCAGGGAATGGGCACGGCCCCGAGGCTGCCAGAGCTCCAGGAGCGTTTGGACACCGCTCCAGGGATGGACAGGGGGGATTGTTGGGGGGTCTGGGCAGGGACAGGGGCTGGACTGGATCATCCTTGTAGGTCCTCTCCAGCCCAGGATATTTTATGGTTCGTGTAAAATGTTTTCTCTGGCACTCTGGGAGCTGAGCTCTCCTATCCCCTGTGGTTGTGGCTATTTGGGTTCGTTTCCGAACTGATCTGACAGAGCTCAGGGTATGGCCTGTGCTGAGCACGGCAACCTTGGCAAAGTTTTACCATGTTCTTGGTCCAGGTCCAGTGCCAGGATTAACTTCAAAACCCCTCAAACACAGACCAAACACAGCTGAGCAGCTGAAATTGCCTGTGCAGGAAGATGCACGTTTAGCAAAGAAGATGTTCTGTGCTATGCAGAGCCTTCTGTTGGCTGTATAGTCATAGTCAATGCCACATTCTTCAGAGCATGTGAAATTGCTTTTTTCTTCCCATAAGCCTTCTCTTGTTATTTCTCCACTTTTTTCACAGCAGGTGTCCAGCCAAAACCTGACATCCTTCCCTATAATGGTTACATCTGTTTCCTAGCCAAGTCAAAGCCTCTATTTCTTCAGATTAGCTTGCCTGCAGCTCACACTAGAGGTGGAGGAGGCCACCCAGAAGCTGGGATTCCCTGTTGAGGAAGAAATTCCATAGCCTGAGTGTGCACTTGCTGATTCATGTCTCCCCTGCAGCAGGATCACTGGAGCTGGCAGCACTGATGCTGCATGGAATGCTCTGCCTGGATGGTCAATGGGTCAATGGGATTGTTATGATAAGTGAATATTGCAGTCAGACAGCTGTTTCCAGATGTTTCTTTTCAATAACACATATGCTTTACACTAAGAATATCTGGATAAAGTCCCACATGACTCCAGCATGGGAGGAGGGTGTTATGGGATCACAGTTGTGTGAGTTCCCATCAGAGCAGGCATGTGCTGCCAGATCCATCAACCCTCACAGTGTAAAAGTCTCCATCTCTGCTTCCCTCCCCTCAGGCTTCCGGCTGAACGCCTCCTCCTGGCCCATGTTCCTACTGAAGACTCTGAATGGAGCAGAGATGGCTCCTGTCCGGATTTTTCACAAGGTATTTCACTGTGTGTGCAGATCCTTCTGGCAATGGCCCCTTCACTGCAGAGCACCAAACTCAAAGCTGGTGTCTCATGAGAGATGTGCTGGTCCCATAGGAGGTGACATTGTACAGCTCTGCCTCGGGGATGCTCTAGGACACACCTGTGTCCTCTCCAGCTGTGTCACAGCAGTGTCAAGATGTAGCCAGAGGTCTGCCAAGGAAGTGCCTTGGGCTTCAGCAGTTGGGCTTGAGGCACGAGCTGCTTTTTCACTGGAGCTGCAGGTGTTGCTCAAGTGGGGCATGCAAGGTGGGAATGTCAGCACTGCTCTGAAATGCCCCACTCCCTGGGTTCAGTCCAGCAGCCAGCTGAGCACAGAGCAGCAGTAGTGGACTTTGCTGCCTCTTGATTAAACCCAGCCAGTGTGTGCACACCTGCTGGGGTTCAAATCCAGCCCATTAACTCCCTTCAGCTGCTTGTGGAGGTGAGGGCACAGCACTGGTATAGGGAGGCACTGCCATATCCCCTTTGAGCATATATTCCACTTCTTCTTGTAGGAACCACCATCTCCTTCCCAAAACTTCTTCAAGACAGGTATGAAGCTGGAGGCAGTGGACAGGAAGAACCCTCACTTCATCTGCCCGGCCACCATTGGGGAGGTGAGAGGTTCTGAGGTCCTCATAACATTTGATGGCTGGAGAGGTGCCTTCGATTACTGGTGCCGATATGATTCCCGGGACATCTTTCCTGTAGGCTGGTGTTCGCTGACTGGAGATAATCTGCAGCCCCCTGGTACAAAAGGTAAGGCCCACGTTGTTGCTTAGCTGTCTTTCTCCTCCACTCAGCTCTCAAAGAGCAGCAAAGCAGGCAGAGACTGGCAGCAAGGACACCTGGGTGCCCTGTCTGGTTTTTGTGCTGCTTCATGTGTGGTAAAGGTACAGGTGATCAGAGTTACAGCACTGAAACAGCCTGGCACCAAGGTGCTGAGGAGCAGCTATATAAAGATGGGCAGGATGATGGCTCTGGGGAGGGATGGTGCTGTACAACATTGCTGAGGTCTGCTCCTCTCCAGGAATTTCCTGCAAGTTTTTCCTGCGCCTTTGAACCACGTTTTCCTCTGCAGTTTTTCTCAGGGGACCTGGAATAATGAGAGCTATGAAGCTGCAGGACTGCGCCTCTTTGTGCTTGGACAATTTTCTTGGTGTGCCTTATGCTGTGAACGTGGACAAAGCAGGTGTGGAGCAGGTCATACCTGCCTTGTTTCTAGGGCTGCGATTGCTGGGTAGGAGCAGTGCTGGGAAGCTTGCTGCCTTGCAAAGGCCTGAGCAATGGCTGGTTTGATTCTCAGACATGTCAAACTTTCTCACATCACAGTTGTGTTTGGGTCCAGGGCGGCTGTCATTGTCCCAAGCACATCCTTCTGGCATTTGCTGGCTGGGAACGTGCACGTGCTTGTCAGTGAAATGAGGGGCAGGAGAACAACCTCTCTGCCAGAGCTGAAGGATTGCTTAGGAAAGGCATTTCTCTGACACGACTGTTCCTCTTGGAAATCCTGGGTCAGCTCATGCTGCCCTGTCAGGCTGGTGCTGCCGTGTGTCCCTGATGTGGGCCAGGTCTGTGATTGGGGCTGCAGGGCTGGTCTCACTGGATTGCTGAGGTGACCTCACATGACCTGTGTGCAAGCCAAGCTGTGGGCTCCCCTTGGCTGAAGATGATTCCTCTTTATCTTGGATTTCTACATTTTGCCTTGTTGTTGCCAGCCTCTCCCTCTCTTCTTGCTGGTTGTTTGTGTCCCACCTGCTGCTGCCCTGCAGGCTCTCAGGGGCCCTCAGGCAGTGACTGGCTCCTCCAGTGCTGCCCTGGAGTCAGGTATCTCACCAGGTATCTCCAGGGTGTCTCTCAGGTACTCTATGAGTAGCTCAAAACATGTTTGTGTTTGGTGGGAGCTTTCCTGGCAGTAACCCTGGGAGTGGAAGGTTTCAGGAGCAGGGTGGAAGCCACCTTCTCAGGAGGAGTGGGAGTCTCTGACCTGCAGCCCCAGCACAGGCAGCTCTGTTCCTCCCCAGCCTCCTCTTGCCAGGGGCTGAAGCTATGAGTGAGCAGAGCCCAATCAATTATCCAGAAACAACATCCCATTGTGCCATCCTGGGAAGCTTGTGCTTCCCTCTTGGAAGGTGGTTGTGGTGTCTTCTCCCTTTCCCATTGGCTCCATGTGCAGTGACTGCACTTCCTGCTCATGTACAAATATAGTGACCCCCTAAAAGTCACATCTCCCCACTCCCAGGCAGAGGCTGCCCCCACTCCCAGGCAGATTTCTGCTCTCTTTATCCTTTTTTTTCAACTCCTGGGACAAGCAGGAGTTGCATGAGGCACGCAGAAATGCCAGGGAGTTGAGATCAGCCTTGTCTTTGTGGTTTTAGTTCTCCCTCTGTGACTGTCTGCTCCCTTTCCTGCCCAAGAATTTCTGACTTCCACTTTGTGTGATTAAACCAAAAGAAGAGTACTGGTAACTTTCTCTAATGAAATTCTTCCTGTGTTTCCTCACTCCTCAGCCCTGCTGTGGTGGAGGGTTGAGCACTGTCCTCCCAGACCTGAGAGTGCTGCTCTTGGCAGGGTTGGAGCATGCATCACCACAGAGGAATCACCCTTTCCTTGAGCTCCAGTAAACCTTCTCCACGTGCCAGCCTGGACCCTGCAGGACCATGTGGTGGAGTATTCCCTCTCCTGCTGGGAATTCCTCTTAAAGAGAACTGGAAATACATGCAGGCAGTCAAGTGCTGCTGTGGTAAAACTGCTCTGTGCTCATATACTGACTCACCGTGTGAGGCCCTTGTGGAAGTTGGGGAATCCTGTGAAGAGCTAACTCTATGGAAGTTGAGGAATCCTGTGAAGAGTTAACTCCATGGAGAATTAGTAACTCTGTGGCTTCCTGGGGCTGAGCAAAAAGAGGCCTCATGGAATGAGCTCATGTTCAAGGGAAGCAGAACTTCAAAGAGGGCAGGCATGTTTATTTAATGCTGCTAACTCCATTTAGCTCTAATCTGTCTGTGCTGCTGGCTGCCAGCAGAGGTGGAGGAGTGCAGGGCTTCTCCCAGGCATGGTCCTTCTCCATCTCCAGGGCCTCCCACTCCCAGAAGTGTTTGCTTAGCTGGAGTGGCTGGGCAGGGAGCTGGTGGAGCTGGGGCCCAACCAGCCCCTCCAGGGAGCTTTCATTAGGGCATGTGTGTGTGTTAAAGATGGAAAGGGAGGTCAAACAGCAGGGAGGAGCAGGCTGCATGCCTGCTTGGTAATTCCATTGCTGCCTGCTGGCTGTGCAGCAGCCTGCTGGGAGACCTCTGTGGCCAGTGGCCAGATGTCTGTGGGCTCCTGGGCATCTCACAGAATCACCAGGTTGGAAGAGACCTTCAAGATCATCGAGTCCAGCTCATGCCCTAACACTTCAACTAACCCGTGGCACCAAGTGCCACATCCAGTCTGTTTTTAAACACATCCAGGGATGGTGACTCCACCACCTCCCCAGGCAGACCATTCCAGTACTTTATTATTCTTCCTGTGAAAAACTTTTTCCTAATATCCAGCCTATATTTCCCTTGGTGCAGCTTAAGACTGTGTCCTCTGGTTCTGTCAGTGCTGCCTGGAAAAAGAGACCAACCCCACCTGACTATAGCCACCTTTCAGGGAGTTGTAGAGAGTGATAAGGTCACCCCTGAGCCTCTTTTCTCCAGGCTGAACAGCCCCAGCTCCCTCAGTTGTTCCTCACAGGGTTTGTGTTCCAAGCCCCTCACCAGCCTTGTTTCTCCCCTCTGGATGTGCTTGAGTGTCTCAATGTCCTCCCTAAACTGAGGGGCCAGGACTGGACACAGCACTCAAGGTGTGGCCTCACCAGTGCTGAGTACAGGGGAAGAATGACCTCCCTGCTCCTGCTGGCCACATCATTCCTGATACAGGCCAGGAGCCACTGGCCTTTGGCCACCAGGGCACACTGCTGGCTCATGTTCAGCTGGCTGCTGAGCAGTGTCCCCAGGTCCCTTTCTGCCTGGCCACTGTCCAGCCACAACGTCCCCAGCCTCTAACGGTGCAAGGGGTTATTGTGGCCAAAATGCAGGACTTGGCACTTGGACTTACTAAACCTCATCCCATTGGACTCTGCCCATCCATCCAATCATTCCAGGTGTCTCTGCAGGGCCTTCCTCCCTTCCAACAGATTGACACACGCTCCCAGCTTAGTGTTGTGTGCACATTTACTAATGAAGGACTCAATACCCTGATCCATGTCATCAATAAAAATTTTGAACAGGACTGGCCCCAGCACAGACCCATGAGGAACACCACTGGTGACTGGTCCCCAGCTGCATGCAGCACCATTCACCACCACTCTCTGGGCCCAGCCACGCAGCCAGTTCTTGTAGAAAGTGAACTTCAGCCCAGCCAAACCCACTGCTTTGAAAAAACTTTTTCTAAGCATCCTGCTCTTTGGGATGCCTGTGGGCTCTTAGGACAGGTCACTGCCATAAGTGGAGAATGAATTTTGGGAAGCTGTTTTGGAGAGTCTCTCCCCATTATAAGCAGCGCAGAAAATCAGTATTTAGGATCAGCCTAAAGAATAAGGATGGTTGTTTAGTTATCTTAAATCATGGCTGGGGAGAAAGAGAGAGGGAGATGCATGCAGAAATGGAGGTGCTGCTGCTGAGCTTCAGGGAAACAAAGAGGGAAATAACTGTGATAAAAATCAGTGAGAAAAAAGAACAGGTAATTGTAGTTTCTGGGGCCACCTATCCTCAGCAGGGAAGTGGGATGAGGGAAATCCCCCTCAGCCAAGGCATGGTTTTGTACAGAGGAGATGTGTCTGCCTCTGTAATTCATGGGAAATTTGGGAGTTCACAGCCAATCAGAGACTAGAAGAAAGTTCAGTTCTTTGAAGTCAGGGAAGCACACATTGGAAGAGGATCCATGGGAAGTTATTTTCCTTTCTGAAGTGGTTTGTGGGATGGAGAGCTGTGAGCCCCTGGGGGAGGAGCAGCTGAAGCAGGGTCTTCTCAGGTAGCTCTGCACGGAGGCTTCATGCTCTGAGCTCTTCTCCTGAGGAGGTGATGGCTGAAGGGTCTGTCCGTGCCAGGTAAAGGCACATGGGCTGGCAGAAGGCACGGGCAGGCAGGATGGGGCTTTCTGCCTGGATGTGTGATTGTGGGTTCAGGCATCTGAGAACTTCCACAGAATCTGTGTCTTTGCATAAGAAAGGGCTCTTACTGAAACACCAGCTTTAAGTTTTGGAGAAATGCAAAGCATTTTTCTAGGGTTTGTGCCACAGTATCAAGAACTTTAGCTGGGATTTGGTTCAAAAATTATGAGACCTTTACAGGACCCTCCTGCAGCTGAGTGCCAGTGGCCATGTGCACAATCCCAACAGTGCTGCTGCTGGGAGGTGCTGTGGCAGTGACAGTCTTCCTGACCTCTTGAAAAGCAGCTCATTTTCTCCATCCTGAGAAATCTGGGTTTAATCCATACCTGTGAAAGCACCTTGCCCACACACACATACACACACCTGCTTCTCTGTAACAGTGTCCCTTAAGTCTGCTCCCATGTTTCACGTGTTACTGCTGGAGGGCAGGGAAATACTGTCACCTTGAACATGAAGAAACAGGGACACACCTGTCCAGGGACACAGGTAAAGGCCTCAATGTCTGTATCTCAGAAGGTTCCCTGTGCTATTCCTCCATTTGGGCTGTGCCCTGGCTGGTGCTGAGTTGCTCTGGAGTTGCTGAGGGGTTTGCTACTCCCTATTCCACCCTTCTGGATGCTCTGTGACAGAGAGAGGGGTGACTCCGTGCTGTGGAGAGGGGCAGCAGTGAAAATGTTAAGGTTGGGTGGGCAGAGCTGGAAGCTGCTCCAGCTCTGGAATTTGGAGGGATGGAATTGCTGCCTTGGCACCAGCCCAGCTGGCAGAGAGCCCCAAGCCCAGCCAGGCAGGGCAGAGCTAACACAGAGCTTGTCCTCTGCCACTGTGCTAGGGCTGCTGGGAGCTGGGTGAGGGCACTGGGGACACTGCCTGCACAGCTCTGTGGGGGCTCTCAGACACTGCTCACTCTGCCTGGGCTCGCCTGCTGCTTCCTCTGCTTGCAGAGCAAGCAAATGTGAATAGTTTTAGACAGTTACTATGGGGATAGGCTGAAGGGGAGCTCCATCCACCCTGGGCTCACAGCCTTGTGTTACTCTGGGACCAGAGCTGCCTGCTGTGGCTGCTGCAGTGACTCCAGGAGGTTACAAGAAGCTGACTCTGCACAGAAAGTTCATGAAGTTCTTCGTTTCTCACCACTATTGCTGCCATGTGATTTGTTGTTTAACTGCTTTGTCTCCTCAAAGGAAGATGATGATCAGCTGCTAGGTTTCCTACCCAGGGGCAAAGGTAATGTGTATTTTATTATTTTATTTTGGGTATTGCCTGGTTTCTCTTCCTTCTTCAGGGTGAGAACATAGTGGTGGGAAGAGGAGCCTCATCAGGAGTAGTTGGCAGGGTAACACTCAGGTGAGCTCCTGTGCATTCCTGCTTGGAGGACATGGGAAAATATTAATTACTGTCTCTCCAGGACTGAGCTGGGATTTGGAGCTCACACATTAAGCTGGGTGACATTGCTTTGCATGGGTGACATTGCACTGGTATGGCTGGTTTGGGTAGAGCTTATGCACCAACAGCAGGAGGAAAGAGAGTACACTGAGGAGTTCAGGTTTTTATCCATGAGTGCAATGCACAAGCCCTGGAACCTGGGTGGTGCTGCCTCTGAGGCTGCTGTTGGAAGATCCCAAGAAAAATTTCTTGAGCTGTTTGGAGCACAAAGCCAAGGCTCTTAGCAGTGACCCTGGCTCGGCCTGGATGTGTGTCCTGGAATATGTGTGGGGTTTGGAGGTTTGGGGGCTTGGATAAGGGAGTCCAGCACTGCAGGAGGTGTGGGGTGCTGACAGTGCCTGTGGCTCAGCAAACACCAAATCTGTGGCTCAGTGGGAACCATGGCATGTCAGACACCTGAGATTACTGAGTGACGTCTTGAGGCTGGCAGGAGCCTCTGAGAAGAGGAACTGACCTGGGAAAAACAGCTGCAGTTTCCTCTGGTCTCCAGTGTGTCCCTACTCTCAGTGTCTAGACCTTTCTTCTCAGCTTGACTTTTCCTCATGTTTTATTTTGAAATATTTCATATCCCAGAGAATCTGGGTTTTGCTCAGGATGTTTCCTTCCCTTTTCAGCTGTGCTTCCTGGCCCCAAACAGAGTTTCCATATCTCAGGGTGCTACTGAGTTTTGGCAGGAGGTTTCAGCAGGACCACCCTGCCGTTGGATCTTCTCTCTCTTTGGTTGAACAGCACCGGGGTCATCACTTTGTTTCTGCAGGATCAGAAATAACACTCCTGTTCACTGGGACATGGTGCAGGGCTCTGCCTGTGCAGGCTGGAAGTCTGAGTGCTTTCAGGGTGGAATTGGACAGCCTCAAGGAAGAAGAGTATTCCAGGGCTGTTGTTTGTGGGGGTCTAAAAGTGCCTGACTCAGGATGTTCTGAGCTGTTGATTGCAGGCAGGGCTGGTGGCTCTGTCCAACCATCCTCTGCCATGAGGTTTGGAAGCAGAGTGAAGTCAGCTTAAAGTATGCCCAGGGTGACAGTTTGTGTAGGACAACCACAGGGAGAGCAGGATTTCCCATCAGGATGAAGGGGTTTAAACACTCAGTTTTACAAACCTTCACTTCAAGGATTTCACGCTCCACACCTTGTTTCTGCTTGTCACCATATTCCAGCCTTGGTGGCAGGAGCTTGGTCCATTGTAGGAGTCCTGCTTCTGATGTGGGCAAGTGCTGGAGGAGCCAGAAAAATCGATCAGTCTGCTCTCACATGGGTCTGTAAAGGCTGCACACGGTGAATCCCCAATCCCTTCAGGCTGGAAGGGACCTTAAAGCCCTGGTCCCACCCCTGGCCAAGGGCAGGGACACCTTCCACTATCCCAGGTTGCTCCAAACCCCATCCAGCCTGGCCTTGGGCACTTCCAGGGATGGGGCAGTCACATGGTTGTGATGGTTAATGGGTGGCATGTGATCAGAGCAAGGTAGGTGTAAATGGGAGAAACAGCCCCATTTTGGTGGGATTTTGGACAGTGACTCTATGGAAGCAAGAACATTACATCATCTTTTCATGACCTGCTGGGGAGTTTCTTCATTTTTTTGTTTCCTCCTCATTTTTTTGGAGAGGGGAAGTCAGTGCTTTTGAGCCCAGCTCTGGCCCTGGCTTTGGGGAACAGGCCTAAGCTGCCAGAGTGTGCATTTTTATGGAACCCAGGAGCTTCATCCTGGACACACAGCCCCACTTGTTACAGAGATCAGACCTTTTGCACCTTGACATTGTTTTTCTCTTGATCTTTGGTATTTTTATAACTTCTGAACTTTAAGAAATAACAGAAATGGGAACAAACCACACCCACCTAGCACTCTCCTCATTCTTTGAGCACTGAGAAGTTGAAGTTGTTCTGCTAATATTTGACCTGGAAGCCAAAGCTAAAAAAAGAGCTTCAGAGATGATCAGAACAAGCAGATACCCCAGGAACCACCCTGAATAACCTGAATAGAGCAGGAACCATTCTCAGTGTGGGGTTTTTGGAAATCCCTTGGCAGTTACCTCCCAGAAGGGGCAGAAGATGTGATCAGTCAGTGTGGCTGTGGTGGTCTCTCACGGCACATGCTCTCACTGACTGTCCTTGAGACAGCTGAGTATGAATGGCAGCAGAGCCATGCAAACTTCCCAGGGGCTGCAGTTCTGTGAAGAAACCAAAGCTCTGTCCTGGTGCAGGTGTGGCTCAGGTGGGCTTGGCCATGGTGCCCAAGCTGAAGCCTCTACAGGCTGTGGGCTGGTTACTCACTAAGGTTTGGCTCTGAGGTCTTCTCGAGGACCACCACTGGTGCTTTTGGCAGTGCCCTGCAGGGACAGGCTCTGCTGTGACTTCTCTTGAAGCTCTGAGCCTGGATGAGCTGCAATGATGGCTTTTCTGAGGTGTGAAATCAGTTGATTTATGTTGTCACTGTCTATGTCAGGACCAAAGGTGTCAGTTCTGCTCATGTTCCCTCTGCCAAACAGCTCCAGGGGTCACAGGTGGGCTCTTCTGTTGCTGCTGGGTACTCACTATGTGCCCAGGGACACTGCCATGCAGGAGACAAAGCCTGGCTTTGAGGTAATCTAATCAGGCTTAAAGTTCAGATTTCTACTTGATTTTCTTCTGACTTGGGCATTGCCACTGCTCTTGGAGCTTCCTGATTGTCCCTCTGTCTCTCCTCTCACCCACTGATGCATCCGCCTGGGTCAGAAGCTTGAGTTTCAACTCTGCTAGTGTGTTTCTCAGGCTAGAGCTGCCCAGCTCAGTTCTCATCTCCTCTCTCTAGTTCAGAATCTCTGTTTTAATTCCAAAGCTGCTTCAAAGCTGGTTAAAACAACACACTGCTCCAACAGCTTTATTTTTGCAGTGAAATGCAGAAGATCAGGCTGTGATAGGGCGATTACCCAAGCAAGAACCCAGGTTGTGTTGCAGCCAGTTTATTTGGAATAAGAAGTGGTGGGATAGAACAGGAGAAAAACTGCTGATTTGGGATGAGAAGAGGGTGATTGTAGACAAACCTGTCATTTCCTTGCCCTCTGCATTTGAACAATGTGCTGCAGGAGGCTCACTGCAGCTCCTTATTGTCTGACCTGGGAGTTGTGTGGGAGGAGGAGCCATGCTCCAGACAGGCTGGGGCTGCTGGCAGCCCCTGTGCCAAGGAACATCTGGCTGACCTTGAGAACTGGACCCAGAGTTAAGTGTCTGAGTACTGGAGAAATAAAACAATGCACAAAAGAGTGTGAGCTAAGGCCACCAGCTCTGTGTAACTGGGCTGAAAAGGTTGCTGCTCACTGGCTCCTACAGGTGAGTATTTCTCTGAGGATGATGAGGATACTCTGCAGAGAATAAATAGCAGCCCTGCTGCAGTCTGGGCTGTAATTCTGCTGAGGGCTGCCTGTGTAATCCTCCTGTGCACACTGAGTCTCTTGAGCCAGCCCTGCTGTCAGAACTATCATTCTTCCCCGGGGTGTTAATGCCTGTGGCCTGGTCTGTTCCCAGAATGATCCTTCTGCTCCTTTGCTTTGCCTTCTGGGGGCTGGAATGGGCCATGACAGGAAAAGAAGGGCTGAAGAAGCAGGAATGTGCTGCTGCTCTTCCAGCCTCCAGACATGTCATTGCCAGCCAGAGAAGTTTGTGGCTGGTTGTACAGATGTTCCACAGCAAATGTGCTGAAACATGAGGGGCTTGAGCTGCTGTTGAGGGAGAACTTGCTTGGCAGCTCCAGTGATGGAACAGGAGGCCATTTTCCCTCTCCAAGTGCCAGACTTTGCAGGGGTTTATAGGAAAGATGTGTGACTCAGTTTCCCCATTCATTTCCTAGTGCTACTCAGTGGGTACAGAGTAGTTCTTTCCAGTGTGGAAGAGAAATGAAGACCTGAGTTTGGGACTAAAGAAATCTGTGTGCTCAGCACAAAACTGAGCACGACTTTTGCTGAGGACAACAGTTTTGGTGTCCTTGCTCTGCACAGGCTGTCACTGCATCTCTGATGACGAGCCAGTCACTTCTCTGTGTTTATTTTGCTCTAAGCAGAGCAGAGGTGGTGCTGACCCCAGGGCAATCTGGGGGATACATCTGTTGTGGGGCACATCCTGACACTTGCTGTGCTGCATCTCAGAGCACTTCCCCTCACTGAGGAATATCTGCACACTGATGTTTATAATCTAAAACTCAAAAACTGCTAAGTAACAATAAGAGTGACTGCCTCTGAAATTGATTTAAACCATTAAAAGATGTTGGATGTTGTGTGCAGAAGAGCCAGAGCAGTGTGAAGAAACTCTCAAAATGCTCAGTGTGACCGATGAGTTTTGATGGGACCAGTGAGAACAGTCTGGGGTCCCGGTGTGCAGTGGGCAAGGCAGAGCTGAGCCCTGGATGCAATGTCCCCAAAAGTCTGGAACTCTGTGGAAATGAGAATCCATTGGCTGCAGGCCTGGGGGCTTTTTGCTTGATTTGAACCAGTAAATTTAGGATTTTTATTAGCTGGTGACATCCAGTGTTGTGGTCTCTCATTTTTCCAAAGTGGAAGCTTTCTCTCTGGCTCCTTCTGGCCACTGCTATGTGTTGAGCTGCTGTTCTGGTGCAGTGAGTGTTGCAGCCCGAGTTCTCTGTCCTGAAGGAGCACAAGGCACCTCAGAGCCCAGCGTGGTGCAGCTGAAGGCAGGAGTGGGTTCCCCTACATTCACTGCTGGGTTATGGTGGGATGGTCACCTGTGTTCTCTCCCTGAAACTCAGTCTCTGCTCATGGGCTGCCACAGTCCTGCCTGTCCTGGAAGGGGGAATCATTGACTTTCTCACCTCTCATTCCCTCATGGATGAGCAGTGTGGATCCTGGTGCACATCCTTGTGTTGCCTCTCCTCTGCAAGGATGATTCTTTGCCCCTACCTCTTGTAATCCTTGATTTATCCCTTTAGAAACCTTTTTTGTTATCCCAAGGCTCTGGAGGTGTTGTAAAAGCCTTTGGTGAGGATCTTGGAGGTAGATGAGGTTTTGTCTCATCCTTCCAAGTGGTCTCTGGCCAGTCCAGTCCCCTCCAGGTTTCTGTTGCAGTAGCTGGACTGACACTGCCCGAGTCTCTCAGATTGCTCTTGTGGGCTGTGTTACTGAGTAAAGCCTCAGTTTTGTTTTGGAAAATGTTTTAGCAGATGCACCTTGTGCTTGGGTAGAATTGTCTGCTTGTGTTTAGCCAGTGTCTGGGTGAATAGGGCAGGCTAAGATGCCCTTTTGGAGGGGTCTCTTGGGTCCCGAGTTCTGGTGTTGAATTGTGTAAGCAGACCCTGTTGGTTCAGAATAGGGCTTTTGTCTTCAGTTCCACTGAAGTAGCACCAACTGCAGTCTCTAGCTCTTTTCCACATCTCCAGGTGTAGTTACAGTCAGAGCTGGGACACTTGGGCTGTTTTGCAGTTTGGTGACTGAGCAAGTCACTGAAGCTCAGGCTGTCATGTGCTGCCCCACACCTCTGAGACGTGGTACAAGGTGCTGGGAACACCTGCCAAGGTTTGCAGGATCTGAGCTGCTTCAGAGAGCACTGGGTGTAAGTGCCAGTATGGTTTAGGGCATACAGAAATGCTGCTGTGAGGCTGAAAATGTGACATTTCTACAAATAGCAAGCAGCAGTCGCTGCTATCACTGTGACTCTTGAGACTTTTTCTTTCCCAGTTGTTTTATTTGATAAATAAAACAACTGAAAAAACAAATCAAATAACCATAAAAAATGGCACAGCTCATGCCAGGGGGATGTACAGTGGCATCTGCAGTGACAGAGCTCATCCAAGTGTATGCCAACAATCAGGAAAAGTGCTGCTCCAAACCGTGCAGATTTCTAAGCCTTTTAGAAATGGGGCACTGATGATGAATGTTCAGAGTCTGTCTCAGGTTCAATAAATGCACAAGGCATTGCTTTCGTTTGAAGTAACAGCTTTTCCTGTGCCTGTGGATGTCCTGCCCAAAAATGACGTTATAAGGCACCCCCGTGGTGAGGACGAGAAGGATGGAGAGTTTTGGGGACTGAGGGTTTGGGTTTCTTTGTGTGCTACTGTGTAACCACCACCCAGGGGATTAGTGGATAAAATAACCTTATTTCAGGATCAAAACCTGCAGCTATACAAATCTTGTGTAGAAAGAAAGTGTGTTTGGGAGAAGAGAGGGCTCATCATGACAACAGGTGGAACACGCCAAATCCTGCAGCGCTGTGTTGGAGATCTCTGCTCTCAGCCTCAGCTCAAACAGGTGTTTCAGGCTGGAGAGCACAGATCCCTGCAGGAGATACTGAATTATCAGAATAATTGTCTTCTCACCTTCAAATTCCAGGATTTGGAGTCTTGTTCTTAATCCCTGTCTTTGCAAGGAGCCCATGTCTTCCACCCATGCTCCAACCCTTTGTCCTGTGTTGTGTCTGCCATGTCTGCTGAGAGCTCCGGACAGTCCAAGTCTGGAGCCTTCCCAGGGCCTGTATTTCTGTCCCAGTTGTACTCATGGTGCCCACTGATGATGGTTTCTGCTTTGGGAAGAATCACAGCTTTGAAGCTTTCACATTTTGCTGTGGCACAGGCAGTGAGCTCTGGTTCCTGTCCAGCTCTAACCTTCAGGATGTCTACGATTGAAATGCCTCAAGCAGGGAAGGATTCAGCCAGATCTCAAGAAGATTTCTCCTCTCTGGAAAATTTGCTTATCTTAAATGGGACTCTTTAACCCACCTCTTTGAGTGCTGCTTCTGCCCAGGACGTGCTGAAAATGGGACAAGTGGCAGTGAGCACCAAAGGACCCCTGGAGGGGTGGCCTGCAGGACCAGAGGGGCTTTGGAGTGGGCATGAGTGGTGTGCTCAGAGATCTCCCCCTGCACTTCAGGACACTGCAGGGGCCATTATGAAGATCTCCAGGCAGAAGCACATGAACTACAGCTGCATGTGAGAGTACAGAGCCCTTGGCACAGCAAACGGGAATTTGGGATTTGTGCTCCTGCAGCTCTTGGTAAATGAACCTTATAAATAGGAGAGAAAGGAAGAAACCTTTCTGCAGCTTCACCTTTTCTGTTCCATATTTTTCTACATATTTTGACTTTGTAATTCTTGTCCCAAGGACATAATTTTGTCTTCTTCAAACTGTGACAAGTCTCAGATAAGCTAATGGATGACAAATGCTACTTCCTAGCATTGACTAACCCTCAGAGTGTGGATGGCAACTGTGCAGTCTCCTGTAAGCAACAGTTTCAGTCACAGTGTGGTGGGCAACTGCAGGTGCCACGTATCAGCTGGCAGGGAATATTTTGCCATTAGGAAGTAGAGCCTGAAATCAGAAATTCTCTATCGAGTCTCTGTTTCTGCAGAAAGCTCAGAACTCTTGTTTAAAGTAATCCTCCAGTGATGAATAACATCATCAGTGGTTCCCAGCTTCTCCTTGGCTCTGAGTTTAGTCGTGTTTGAGCTGCATCTTCAGGGTGATGTTTCTCACTGTGCCAAATGGATGCAATGCCAGCCAGCCCAGCCAGGAGCCAGCCTCCTCCTCCATGTCTGCCATTGTCCTGGATGCCTGTGTGACCCAAAACAAGATAGTTCAGCCAGTAGAAAATTTCCAATTATTAGTTTTCTGTCCCCTTAATGAGCTGAAATAATCATGAGTTCAGATCAGTGAATAATTCAGGTCAGAAGGGATCTCAGGGTTGCATGGCTCAACTCCTCCAAAGCAAGGCCAGCTTTGGAGATTGCTCAGAGCTCAGGTGTCAGCAAAGCTGTGACACAGAGATGCTGCTTTACTCAGGAACAGCAAACTGTTGATTTTTAGATAAGAGAGGGCCCACTTGATTTTCTGCAAATGGGTGTCCTCTCAGTGGTTTGTACAAGCAAGAAGAAGGTGAGGATGTCTCTGGCAGCTGCTCACTGTTGGGCTGGCACTGTCACCAGCTGAATCACTGAACAACAGAACACCCTGAACTCAAGGGACCCACCAGGATCATCCAGCCCAGACCCCCCAACAGTCACCCCTGTCCATCCCTGGAGCGCTGTCCAAACGCTCCTGGAGCTCTGGCAGCCTCGGGGCCGTGCCCATTCCCTGGGGAGCCTGGGCAGTGCCCAGCACCCTCTGGCTGAGGGAAGAACCTTTCCCTCATCTCCAGCCTGAGCCTGCCCTGGCCCAGCTCCAGCCGTTCCCTGGCTGCTGTCCCTGTCCCAGGGAGCAGAGATCGGAGCTGCCCCTCGGGAGGAGCTGCAGATCCCTGAGCTCTGCCCTCAGTGTGCTCTGCTCCAGCTGCACACACCCAGTGCCCCCAGCTGCTCCTCCTGTGGCCCCTCCTGGCCTTTCAGCATCTTTGGACACTGATAGCTTTATATCCTTAATAATTAAGATGTAATAATAGTAAGAATAAGATGCAGTAAATTAAAGCTTTTGGCAGTTAAAGGAGACTTGGGCAGTGGTTGGAGCTGTGAGATAATCCTGCTTGCTGGGCACAGCTGTTTCCACCTCTGGAGCTCTGTGGGTGCTGGGGTGGGTGCAGGCAGGGCTGAGTGCTGGGCACTGATCCCTGCATAGCAATCCCGTGTTTCAGTCAGCCCATGGCAGGGGCTGAAATCCTGCAGGAAAGTAACAGGCACCTGAAAAGAAACTGCAGCCTCCTTTAAGAAGCATCCCGTGGTGCCTTGGGGATGAGGCAGAGTGTGGCCAGCTGTAATCCTGTGTTTTGGGGGCTGCACCATTGATGTGCAGGTACAGGTGGTGGGAGGACCCTGCTCAGGACCTCTTGGTGTCTCCTTCTCACACAGCTCAGTGCATCTGGTAGGGCAATAGAAATGTATTAGCACAGGCTGCTGTTTGCTCAGATTCTGGTTCAAATCCAGCAAAAAGCCAGGCTAATCTGCTGGATCGTGGGAGGATAAGACCTGATTTCATTAAATCACTTCGGGTCAGAAAAACGTCTGTGCATTGCATCAGTGTGATGGAATCAGCCCCAGGGAAAACATCAGTGCCTGTGCTGTGCTCAGGGCTGTGCTCAGGGCTGTGCTCAGCAGTACTGCTGGGCACACAGCACCAATCTAGGTCACAGTGTGAGCTGGCTGCACATTCAGATGCCATTTCGCCTGTTTCAGTGAACAGCCTCCCTTGCTGTGGCAGCTCCTCCATCCCTGCAAGAGCCATGGCTGTAGCAGGGAGCAGGGATGTGCTGCCAGGGGCACAGGCACAGTGGGAACTCCTCTGGGTGTCTGAATGACATGAGGTGTCCTGTCATGGGATCTGCATGCACCCAGTTATGGGCTTTTATTGCCCAAATCTCAAAACCAATTCTTTAAGCCTGGCAAATTACTATTACATGTGCTCTTTACAGCTGAAGTGGGCAACATATTTTTTCTTGCATTTATTTCACCAAAAGATGAAATCACTTTTTTAACATAAAATTATACAGTGAAAGCTTGCACCCCAGGACTTCATCTGAAAGCAGTCTTCTTTTTCCTAGCACTGAGTTGCCAGTGATGTGGTCCCAGCCTGGGAGCAAAGGATGCAGTCCAGCTGCTCTGCTGCTGCATGCCAACTTCCCAAATGCACCATTGCTCTGGTTTGTTACTAGTAAAACTGAGAACATGGGTTTGCCTCACAGCTTGTCTGTAGAATTCTCAGTTTTTCCTCCACGTGAAAGAAACCTCATTGTGGCACAGCTTGGTTTAGACACTGAGCGTTGTGCAGATCTCACCCTGCCCTGGCTTCCACATCCCTTTGATATTCAACAGTTTCTTTGAAGTAGGGACAGTTTTAGAATCATGGAATCATGGATTGTTGTAGGCTGGAAGGGACCACAAAGCTCTTCCAATTCCACCCCCTGCCATGGCGGGGACACCTCCCACTGTCCCAGGCTGCTCCAAGCCCCAATGTCCAACCTGGCCTTGGACACTTCCAGAGATCCAGGCCAGCCACAGCTTCTCTGGGCAACCTGTTCCATTTTACTGTGTTTATCCTTGTTCTGTCAACTTGTGGGATTCTAATAAATGGTTTAATACAATTAAAACATTTCTCTGCTGAGATCAGTCGTTCCACACCTAAAGCCACAGGCCCCATGATTCCATGATGAGCATCTGTCTTACCTGTGCCATTCCTCCCTGCAACTCAGATGTCACCTGGAGCAGGTGACACTCCTGGAATACCACCAGCTCTAAGAAGCTCCTGAGCTATCACATTCATTTTCTTAACAGCAAAATAGTCTTGCTTTTAACATTAATAGCTCAAACAAAGAGTAGTAAACTCTGTTTCTGCCACATTCCCTGTGTCTGCCTGACACAAAAGTCTTTACTCAGGATGTCAGATAGGTCCTGATGACTGTGTGCTTCTTCCCAGATTCTGATAGAGAATGCTAATGCACAAAAGCAAGGAAATAAAACTAAACATGCCCATATGACAAGCAGAATGGGGCTCGATCCTGGATGCACTGTGTGATTGGGGTTGGAAGGGACCTTAAAGCTCATCTTGTTCCAGCCCCCTGCCATGGCAGGGACACCTTCCACTGTCCCAGGCTGCTCCAAGCCCTGTCCAGCTTCACCTTGGACTCTTCTAGGGATCCAGGGGCAGCCACAACTTCATTGTTCCAGGGAATGAATCCTTGCTCACAGTAACTGCTCCTAAAATCCTCATTACAGAAACCTTAAAAATCTCTGTATATGCCCACAGTTGTGCCATCCTGGTATCAATCTTTTATTGCACTCTGTTTCCCTGGCTAAGACTTTTTTCCTGAACTACAAAGACTCTGATTTCAAAGGTGTTTGCTTGTGTTTTTTTCCTAATACTTTGCCCCTATGTTGAATACACATTGAGGTTTCCAGATGTGAGAAACAAGACATCCTAAAGATCACTCTGTAGTTTTCAAAATGCAGCAGGATTTTAGTTTGTTTCTTTTTTAGCAGAAAATTAAAACAGAAGGAAATACTGGTCTGCTAGGCTGGGCCAACATATCTCTGGCCTTTAACAGGATTGGAAAAGATGGCTGACCAAATTTAGGGGATTTGTGGGCAAGTATACCGGAAACCTGGTTTTGTGATGGAAAGAGTGAGAAGCTAAGAAGGAACAGACCTGTCTCTGGTAGTATGTGAGAGGAGCAGGGCAGCTGGTCCAGCTGAGATGAGCTGTTGCTCAGGGCCAGGAGCAGTAAGCCTTTCAGGCAGCGAGGATGGAGCTGGTCCCTTCCACTGCAGTTTGCTGGAAGTTTAGGGACAGAACAGATTTGATGTCAGCCTTGAGAGAGGGGATTTCCAGTGTTTGCAGCTCTGGCTCTGTGGCTGTCAGACAGGTCTTGACTGATCCCTCCCTAGGAATGCTCTCAGAGCCTTTTCCTGGCCATTGGCAGGTCACGACTCGCAGAAGGAAGAGCTGGAGGTCCCAGTTATTTTCAGGAAGGAAGGTATGGCTGCAAGCACGATCCTTCTGGAGTTCAGCCCATGCAGGTTAAGCCCCAGTGTCCCCCAGCTCTAGTGCTGAGCCAGGGGTCCATGTGTTTGGTTTTTACTCTGGCATGGAGAGCAGTCCCCTCACCCAGGGGTCTGGGAGTACTCCAGGTTTTTCCATGTGACACTGTATAAAGATGGAGGCTGCTCTTGTTTTGATTCTCACCTGATTTAATTACATTTGCTTTTTCTCTTTTTATTTCAGTTGTGATTCCAAAGAGCCCTTTACCTGCCTCCGAAGTAAACTCGGAGAAACCTAGCATGCACAGTAGCACAAAGACTGTTTTGGGGCATCAACAAGGGCAAAGGCGTCGCAAAACAGGGAAGAAGCGTGGTCGAACGACCAAAGCGCTAATCCACCACCCCATGCCTACACCCTCCAAGTCAGTGGAGCCTTTGAAATTCCCCAGAAAGAGAGGCCCCAAGCCTGGCAGTAAGGTAAAAGCTGATGCTGATGCAGGCGGGTGAACAGCAGGTGCTGCAGGTCCTGCCATGGGTTGGTGCATGCGTGTGTTTGTGCACGTTTGTCTCAGCCTCTGGCTGTGTGACTGCAGCAAGTAGGAGACCAGAGGGGTATGTGGGCAGGGAGTATCCTCAGAGCCCAACCCTGGAGCTGTAGAGAATGTCTGTGTCCTAAAGATCATTTCCATCCAGAATCCGTGTCTTTGGAAGTGCATTGGCTGTGGAGTAGCATGGCAGATGCTGGGAGCGTGACAGGATGGCCAAAGGGTAGAAAAAGCTTTCCCGTCCTTTGTGTGTGGCTAGTCTGAGACAAAAAGAGGTGGCAGGTCCCAGGCTTGTTATTTTTCAGGGTTGTGGTTTGTAAAATACACACATATTGATTACTAGGTTCTTGAGACACCCCGTCATCACCATCAGAAATGTGTCATGTTCCACAGTGCTTTGTCTGTTGGATGCAGAGGAAAGAGTGTAGTGATCATGGGTGCTAAAGGAGAGCAGTGGTAAAAGGAGAAATATCTCCTCTTTTTCTGCAGAGGAAACCTAGGACATTGCTGAACCCAGCACCCACCTCTCCAACAACCAGTACCCCAGAGCCAGACACAAGCACTGTGCCCCAGGACGCTGCTACAATCCCCAGCTCTGCCATGCAGGCTCCCACAGGTAAGGAGGGTCTTGGACCCCGTTCTTGACAGGATTGCACAGTTAGGAACTGCAGCAGGCAGACAGCAGCACGCTGAGAGAGTCCCATTTCTTCCTAAGCCTGTAAACCAGCAATCCTTACCACTCCCGAAGGGCTGGCCTGAGAGAGGCACATGAGTCCAGAGCAGCTGTTCATTTATCTTTCTATTGGAAATAATGAAGTAGGAAGATTGCAAGGCCACCTGTTGAGTGCAAGGACCCCTTTCCCCTGCATGCTGGTGACTCCACAGCTCTCCAGGCACACTGTGCCCCAGGGCAGTTGGGTGTGCAGCACCCCTTGTGAGCCCTGAGTGGGAGCTCTTGCACACCGTGCAAGGCACAGCTGCTGGAACTGCACAAGGGGCAGAGGAGGTGCTGAAGGACTGTGATCTGCCCAGCTCCAGCCAGGATATCAAGGCACGCAGGGGCAGGAAGGAATAGGGGAGGAGGAGGAGCAGCAGTGAACAGTATATGCACTGCTACAGCTGAGGATCAATCTGGTCAGGGAAGTCTAATGCAAAGCTGCTTTTGAGATGTTGAGTCAAGCACTGGATATGGGCTGAACCCTCTGTTTCCCCAGAATGTAATTGGCCAGTTTTCAGAGGAACCTAAAGAACCCAGTTTCCCTAAAAAGGAAATGCTGTGGGAACCCATAGAACGTGGGGCTGCATTCCTTCTTCCCCTCTGAACATCACAGCCACCTTACCTGGCTGTCATGGAAATCACTTTACAGCCTGACTGCAGGGGAGAGCATGGGAGAAACAGCAGCAGTTTGGAAGGTGAGCATGAGGCAGGAGGATTTTGGAGGTGATTCCCCTCTAGAAGCGGCTGCACTGTGAGGATGCAGTCAGGCAGTCGTGGTGGATTCCACTTTGTGAGTGATTGGACAGTCTTAAAATCTCAGCATCTCTCAGGCTGGATTGTAGGCATCTATTTCTTGCTTTCTTGAATGGGTTAATGGCAAACACATTTCTCATCTTGGCAGTTTGCATTTACTTGAACAAGAACGGCAGCACTGGGCCTCACCTAGACAAGAAGAAAGTTCAGCAGCTGCCAGACCATTTTGGACCAGCTCGAGCTTCTGTTGTCCTGCAGCAAGCAGTACAGGCCTGCATTGATTGTGCTTATCATCAGAAAACAGTCTTCTCCTTCTTAAAACAAGGCCACGGGGGAGAGGTCATCTCAGGTGAGAACGAGCCCACAGCACTGTGCCTCCAGAGAGGTTGTTGCAAGAATTCTCTCGTTGGAAGATGTCTGTCCTGAAGTTCGCTGCAGCCACAGGCCAGGGGCAGACAGAAGAGTTCTGTCTTCTCTTTCTTGCCACACATGTGTGTCAGTGAAGCAACAGCTGGCAGCTGGCTCAGAGCAGAGCAGTTCCCATGGCCTGCGGGCACAGCTGCTGGAGCAGGCAGTGCTGGCATCAGCCTGGGCAGCAATCCAGCCCTGGGAAGAGCCACAGCAGGGGGGATGCCACAACTCCTCACGGAAACACAAGAAATGCCCCGGGTTTTCATTCTCCTTTAAGGCCGTGTGTCGTGGATCTGCGAGCACAGGCCCCTCCTGGAATCCTTTCGGTTCCCTTGGATGCAGCTCCCCCGGTGCTGGGTGCAGCAGGCTGGTCCTGGCCTGCCCAGCAGTGGAAGGCAGTGGCTTGGTTGGCTCTGGAGAGCCCAGAGATGCTGAGATCCAGGAGCTGGCTGTGCGGCCCTGGGCGTAGCCTCCCGCCTTGGCGGGGGGTTCACGTGTTGGGCTCTGTTTGTTTCTGTCTCCAGCTGTGTTTGATCGGGAACAGCACACTCTGAACCTGCCAGCAGTAAACAGTATCACCTACGTCCTGCGGTTCCTGGAGAAGCTGTGCCACAATCTGCGCAGTGACAACCTCTTTGGGAACCAGCCTTTCACTCAGAACAGCCACATGCAGCGCTCACACGAGTACGACCACGACAGGTATCTACCAGGTAGGAGCTGGGGCGGGGGTGGCACTGTAGGGACCCAGGTGCTCCGTGTCTTAACGCAGATTTTCTCCAGTTCCAGAGCCCTCTCACAGGGCTCATTACATCACACCCAGTGTCGTGCACATGCCCTCAGGGCTCTTGTGTAGGATTCCAGTTGCATTTTCTGCCTGTCAGTTTGGTTTCCATCTCCGCTGTAGGTTTCTGCTCATCCATGCTGTCTCCTTGTCTTCACTCCTCTCCTTGTCCCCCAGTCCTTCCCACTTCTGTAATCTGATTATGGTGACTTCATTCAGCTAGGAACTCAGGTGAAAGACTTCATGAGAAGGGAGAGTGATAACATGCAGCAGGTAAACTATAATTAGAAATTAATTAAAGCAGAGTGGTTTCCACGCTGGCCGTGGATCTGCTGGCAGCAGCCAGGGCATCCAGCCCTCAGTGACAACATGTCCTGTTCAGGGATGATGCTCATGCAGCAATCTGAGGCAGAGGTGGTTTTGTTTTCCTTGGCATGGCATTGAAGCAGCTCACCCCAGCAAGACAGTTCATACCACAGTGCAGATTGTCAGGCTGCAAAACTGCTCTGAAGTAGAAGCTGTGGATGACAAGGCCAGTAGTTGCCCCACAGTGCTGGGTAGGGGTGATGCTGCCCCACAGGCTGTCTGGGGGTTCTGGGGGAGCTCCTGCTCCAGGAATGTCAATTGTGGAGAGGATCAAAGCTGTGTGCGCCCTCTTAGGTGGTTGGCAAGTGCTGATCTCCTTTCCTGTCTTGCTTTCTTCCCCCTCTAGTCAGCAAATAGCTGTTGTGTTGTTTGAGGTCTTTCCAAAATTAATTCTTTGCATAATTATGGTTCTGTCAAGAAAAGCAGAAGTGATATGAGTGTAAATGGATGGGCACTTAGGAAGAACTGTTTAAGGAGAAGTTGCTAAGCATGAGGTGTAAGAGCAGCAGCCAAATGCCACAGTGCTTCCATTCGTTGCACTTCACAAAATACCTTAGGCAGAGTCTAGAGAGCGAGAGGATCTTCCCATCCTCTGCTTCCTCCTGGCTGCAGCCAGCAGGGCCAGGAGCAGAGGAGCTGTAGGATATGCAAGGACAGGAGCAGCATGACTAGTTACTGGAACTGGAGACTTTCCCCTGAGGAACCCTCGAATAGAAGAAATCCCATGTTTCAGTGTGGAGGTACCTTGACATCATGAGAGAGAGCAAAACCTGAGTGGGAGAGAAAGCACCCAGCCCTGGGCATGGATGAGCTCACACACAGAGTTTCCAGCCTCCATGAGAGGTCAGTGGTTGCTGTGCCAAGAGTTGGGCTGCTGGGCAGAGTGGAAAAGTATAAATCAGAATTCAGGGAAACTCAGACAGAGCACCAGATCTGACATGATGCTGAGACCTGCCCATCCTGAACTCTGATTCAGAATGTTTGCAGCACTTAAAAAAAAATTAACCACAGTCAGAGGTGTGACAGCACCTAGTCCTGCAGTTCATCCTGAAGTCTGAGCTTGTTGGGCATCTGCTCATGTAACACCTTTCTCAGTCACTTGGTGAGGGCAGGGAAGCAGTGCTGGTGATTTTGGGAAGTTTGGGCTGGTAATGGAGGAATGAGGGTGGAGTTGTACATCCTTAAATCATGCCAGATGTCAAGGCTGCTGTGGTCTCACCTTCAGCTCTACATGTCCTGCCTTGTTTCCTCTCCACTATAGGAATGTATTGTATGGGGCTGGTTCTTCCAGTAAATGGCCACTGGTTAGGACTGGGAGCTGGTCTGAGCTCCCAGAACAAACTTTGCAGGAGCACCCCTGTGGGTGCCATGGAGAATTGTTGTGTGTGCTTGGGGCAGAGGGAAGGTCTGCAGCACCCAGCTCAGCAGTGTCCTGCCATTCTGCCTTACTGGGTAAATGGAAATAAGAGAAACACACTGAGCTGTACATCAGGAACAGCCGTTTGCAGGGACCTGGGCAGCTGATTGCTGCTCACAGCAACATGAACATGATGTGACCTGGAGCCGTCTGAAAACACAGGACTGGAGAGACCTGGAGCACGGAGCCCTGGCTCCTGCTGTTACAGCACCACAGCAATGGTGTTTCTTGGATTAACCCTGGAGCTGTGGATTTTGCTTTTCCACTGCAGACTGCTCCAGGGTTTTATGCTGAGATTGTAGAAGCTATGTTGTAATTTCCAGCCCTAATTTATTCTTGGGCAACTTGGTGTCTGTGTCTCCTGGTCTTAATATTGTCTTTTATCTTAACTTGGTTCTCTTTTTCTGGAAGTAGTTGCAGAGCAGTTGTAGCCTTCAGAGGAGTTCATCTTTTGGCTGCTTTTTGCTCGGCTCAGTGTTGGTTTGACTTTAAACTTCATGGGGTGGCCAGAGTGCCACCCAGCACTCTGGGGAGGAGCCCATGGGGACCTGGTGCCACAGCACTGGCACCACCATGGTCGCAGGAAATGTCTCTGCAGTCACTTTTAGTCTCTGTGTCCTTGTGACAGGTGATGATCAGCCTGTCCTGGTCACATACACCATTCTTCTCATCCACTGTTGTCACCTGCAGGTCACCAGCTCATGGGACAGTGCTTGAAGTGCACATCTGGATTTAGCTGCTGGATTTTCCTCCTTGCTGGTTCTTGGTTCTCTATATATCCTTCCCACCTGATTTTAAATGCTGTTTTATCTGGCCTGACATGGGAAGACATCAGCAGATTTCATTGGTAAATCTCTGAAATCTCTGCCAAAGTTATTACAGTTATTAAATAGCACTGGGCTCAAGGATGATCCTCAGGCAGATTCACTGGCAGTTGCTCCCAGTCACATGTTCCTTCTCAATGTGCTGTCAACAGCTTTACCTCTCAAATCAGATTTCTGTGCATAGATCAAGGCTCCTGGTAATTCATATTCTGTCTCACCTGGTGGCTCTCTATATGTAACATTTTGCTGAATTCCAGGTATATGAGTTTGATTTCTCTTCCCTCATGTGACAGATCAGGATTTCCCCATTGTTGGGTCGGCCTCCTCTGATGAACACCTGCCATGGAATGTGCCATGTGTATTTTCTGCCCTTTCCTTCAGAGCCTGCCACAAGCTTTGTGGTGCTGCTGAGGTCAGACTTAGGCATTTTATTGTAAAAATCATTTTTACACCTTTTTATCAG
Organism: Rhabdornis inornatus; assembly: GCA_013397075.1. NCBI lineage: Eukaryota > Metazoa > Chordata > Aves > Passeriformes > Rhabdornithidae > Rhabdornis > Rhabdornis inornatus. The sequence continues at coordinate 955,125 of VWZS01004126.1, read as the reverse complement.
ATATTGACACCACATTTCAGTAATGCAGTGCTGAATTTAGTGTTAGAATTTCCTGCAGCAGACTCAAAGTTTCAGGTGCACTGTCATTCTTGGCTTCCTCTGCATCCTCAAGCCTCCAGTTTGAGGATGTTCAGTTGTCTCACTTAGTCAGTGTTGGATATTTTGGTTCCTGTCCTGGTTTTTTTTATCCTTAGAGCCTTGCCCCCACTACTCAACATGGCTGCATCTGGAAGTAAACCTCAGAGTAGTTTGGGTTGGAAGGGACCATAAAGCTCATCTCATTCTACCCCCTGCCACGGGCAGGGACATCTTCCACTGTCCCAGGTGGCTCCCAGCCCTGTCCAACCTGCCCTTGGCCCCTTCCAGGGATCCAGGGGCAGCCACAGCTTCTCTGAGCACTCTGTGCCAGGACCACCCAACCCTCAGGGAAGACTTTTCTTCCATATATCCAATCTAAATCTACCACCTTCCAGCTTACACACGCACTGAGTGCAGGTGGATGTCACAGGTGCATCAACACCTGAGCCAGGTGTGTAGGTGTGCTCTGCAGCCAGGGAGGAAGGACCAGTGCAGTCAGTGCAAGGTTCATTACAATTATTACAGAATTCTAATAAATTAGAAGCCCTGAGCAGGCTGATAAGATGAGGTGAGTGAATGTCACTGTCATGGCCCACAGCACATCCAGGCTGAGCTGCCCTTTCCCCCAGGGCAGGGGAGGTGAAATGTCCCTCCCAGCTGTCCTGTCATTCAGAGGCAAGGACAACCCTTTTGCCTTTTCTCCCAATCCTTTCTGCACAGTGTCCCCTCTCTCTGTTCTCCTGTGCTTGTTCCTTCTGTAGCTAAAATACATCCCCATCTTTGCCTTTGCACTGCCTCAAAACACAGAATGAGTTAAAAACCTCCCTTCATCCCTGCACTCCCCATCCTCTGAGGTGCACAACTCCATGCTGAGCAGGGCCTTTTTATCCAGGTAAATTATCTGCTTGTTCTCAGCATCATTCTCAAAGTGAGCATTTATCCACTGAGATTTGGGATCCTTCCCTCTCAGATTATTTCCTCTTTGATGATACACATTCATGAGGTTTATGTCATTTTTGAACTGAAGGCATTTTCTTTTTTATTCCTGATGATCTGAGTACAGCTCTGTCTGTTACTCCATTTCTTTATTTTCTTAAAACTTGTCCTTTAAAACCAGAATTCTATTTTTGGTTTATCCTCTCATTAATTTTCACGGACCTCACTTCTGATTCCTTGGATTAACTTCTATAATGAAGTTGATTCTGACCTGCTGTGTTTACATTACTTTTAACGTCAACCACTTTAAAAAAATAACCCAAACCAAGACCTGATTGAACTTTGGCAAAGCATCACCTTGTGTTGTGGTTCTGTGGCTGTTGGGTAAAGGTCATGCAGTTTGACACAGGGCTATCCAGAGACATTACCAAGAGCATGTGTTCCCCTCTCTGGGCAGTGAGTGTTTCTTACAGGACTCATCCTGAGGGTGGAATTTGTTTTTCTGGCAATGTCACAGTGATTTTGTGGTCATACTCCTATGGAGTCCCAGGGCCTCAGTGCAAGCAGCTCTTTCATTTCCCTGAAGGATATTGATTGAACAGGTACCTTCTCTACCTTTGTGTTTCTCCTTAATTGACTCAATTGTGCCCGTGTGGTGCTTCCCCCCCGTACCTCCATTGTTGGGCATTCTGTATCTCCCTTGGTGTCAGTCCCGTTGCTCCCTGCCATGCCTGTTGCCCCTCCTGCACCTGTTCCTGCCCTGTGCCAGCTGTCAGGGCCACTCCAGGCTGGTGGTGGCTCCTGGCACTTGTGCAGGAGCATTTGACCCCTCTGTGCCCACACCCAGGAATGCTGTGAGCTCTCACGTATCACCCGTGCTCAGGGTGGCTGAAGGGCCCAGCTGGGAGCTGCTGTGTGGGCAGGGGGCAGCTGGAGGGTCACCCCAGCTGGGACAGGGTCTGCCACCCCTGTGTCACTTACCTGGCTGCTGTCCCCATCAGTGTCAGTGCTTCCATTCCTTGTCCATCCACCACTGATGTGTGTGTGCAGAGACGTCCCAGCCCATCCCAGTGTCAGGGGCAGCCACAAGGATATGGAGAGTCCCATGCTTGGGATGTGTTTGGAGAGGAGCAGCAGTGACAGCACCTGTGGGCTCCATGGATGGGGGAGATGGAAAACCGGAGCAGGGTTTAATCCAGCACTGTGTATGGCACAGAGGGGTTGCAAATCATCCAAGGCTTGTTTGCCAGTTTTCTGAGGGTTATGTGCATCTGAAAGGTGACAGTGGGATGAGCAGGAATTGTGTGGGATGAGCCAAGGGGTAGAACGAGGAGAAATGAAATTAAGTCAATTAGAGGTGATATTTGGGTGAAATATGGCAAAACATGGCTAAGATTCTTTGTTAGTTTTCTCACCACCCATTTTCTCTGATAAAAGCTGTGAACTCTGCTCTGTTGAGACCTGCCAGATGTGCTGGATTGCAGCTTGAACAGGTGGTGGGTGCCCAGGTTGGCAATGCACATAAGGCTCAGGGGACTCTCAAGACTGCATTTCCCAGGACATCTCCACTCCTAAAGAGGGCTTGTTCTCTTTTCCTAGACAGAAGCAGCTCGTTAGACGGCTCTCTGCAGGGACCAGGCCGGGGTACAAAGCGCTATTCCCAAGATTCCCCTCCATACACTGCTCCTCTCTCCCCCAAGTTACCAAAGAATGACCGTCACCCTTTGGAAGGTGAGCACAGCGTGTCTCTTCCCAAAGCTGGCTGTCCCCAGCACCCTGTCCTGGCTGCAGCAGGGTCACATCTGCCGTGCCAAACCGAGCCTGGCTTCAGGGAGCTGCTTTGCTTGTCCCTGCCATGGGTTGTGCTTGGTATTCCAGAGGGGAGTGGATGAGCTGCTGTGTGGTGAGACAGGTTCCCCACACAGATGTGTCAGGCATGTGGAATGCAGCAGGAATTCCTTCTAACCCTGACAGTCATCATCTCACACCATAATCTGGTTTAGCTTCCCGAGCTGTGCATGGGATTAACAGTGCTCAGACTGCCCAGCTGCCTCGGTCCATCTGTCCCCCGATTTTTCCCTGAGGGTTTGCTGCAGCCTGTTGTACAGATGCTGATGTGCAGCTGTACAGCCAGCAACTTGCTGCCCTTTCCCAGGATCTCATCTTGTTCCTCACAGGCTCCTCTGAAACAGCCAGGGGGTGTCACCAGCTCCACCAGCTCAGACACTCCATTCTCACCCTGCACTGCTGCTCCTTCCCAGAGTCTCTCAGGATACCACTGGTGCAGATGTGCTGGGCCACATTCCCAACAGCAGCTGCAGGAGTGTCCTCTTTGGTGTGGCATCCACAGGTGTCCCTTGCATGCACATGTGGGAGATTTCCAGAAGGTCTGGGTAGCTGGAGGACTCCCTGAACTGAGTCATCTTCAGTAAATACACTCCTGTTTTTGTTCTGAGCTGCAAACCCTTCATAATGCAGACTGAAGATTTAATCTTACTGAGGCTTTTAATTAATGGATGGTGAAATTTGCCAAGTTGTTAGTGACAATTCTTTGTGACTGAAATCCCTGAAAAATTGCTGAAGACTCCTGGCTGGGCTCACAGTTCAGTGGCTTCATGCTCTGTTGCTGTCTGTTTAGAATCCCCATTTCCCTGGTTTTGCTGAGGTTGCTGATCCCAGGTGTGAGTGCCCAGCCTGGCACCACTGTGGGTGATTTTGGTCTGCATCCATCACTGTGTCCTGAATCACTGACCCTGTCTCTAAGCACAGCTGGTCTGAACTTGCCCAGAGCAGCTGTGGCTGCCCCATCTCTGGAAGTCTCCAAGGCCAGGTGGATGGGGCTTGGAGCAGCCTGGGATAGTGGAAGGTGTCACTGCCCGTGGCAGGGGGTGGGACTGGATGGGCTTTAAGGTCCCTCCCAACCCAAACCATTCCATGATTCTGTGATGGACAGTTTCTAGTGGCCTCATTATGTGCAGTGGTTAAAACTGTAGGTTTGTCACAGAGACAAAGTGAGCACATCGGTGGTGTGTGACAGTGCCTCATCTATTCCAGCATATTGACAAGTCAAAAACTGTTCCCAGAGGCCCCTTCTGTTTCTCACCTCCAAATGGATGCTGATCTCCTTGATTCCCCTCTGATGCATCAGCCACTGCATTTGGGTAACACAGCCCAGCCCCTCCTCCTCCCCCAACAGGTGGGACATGCAGTGTTCAGCCTGCTCTTGAAGCACTGGATTGCTCCACAGGTTCAGATGCCTTGGTTGGGTGGTGAATATTGCACACTCTGTCTTGCCAGTGGAGAGAGAAGGCTTCCATAATGGGTAATTCCAAGGAGGAGCCTTCATTAGGTTTCTACAAGATTGATTCTTAGTCTGCTTCAGTTATCCCTTGGCCTTTGAAGGGGTTGTTCCATCTGGATGCCAGAATTCTCCAGGCTCTCCCAGAAGAACACAGACAAGTGGGCAGGAAGTGTGTCTGCAAGTGATGGGGTTGATCCTTCCTGCAGCAGCTTAGTCTGGTTCTGTTCTTCGTCCAAGCAAGGAGCAATGAAGTGCAGTCTCAAATTCCATCTAGAAATTCATTCTTATCCCACAGCTAAAAGCTGTAATGAATACATCATTCTCCACCATGAAACTGAGGTTCAGGCAGGAATATTTGCATTTCAGAGGGTATATTTTAAGAATGTGCACCTGAAATACTCAGATATTGAGTATTTCTTGAGCAAGGTACATCTTCTCATGGGAGCGAACTCTGTCTCAGACAGCAGCTCCTGAGCACATCCCAGTTTGCCATATGGAGGGCTGTGAGCAGCAGTAGGACATCTCCATTCACCCTGCATTTGGCAAGAAGCAGAGACACGAGGAGGGGATCTCACATCTTACATTGTTTTTCCTCCTGCATCCAGTGGCATTTGTGTGGCTTTTTGCTGAAACACTGCAGTTCCAGCACAGTGGGGACCTGCCTCCACAGCCCATCACTTGCTGGAAGCAGTGGGTGTTCAGGAGTAGTGCAAATCACATTTGTGCTTGTGGCCAAACTCCCGTGTTTTAGCAGTAAAATGACACTGTTGAGTCTATAGCACTATTTGTTTAATTAAACTTTAATTATCTGCTCCCTGCCTCTCCACCACTAATTGTGGCATGTTGCCCTATAATGTGCCAACTGCCAGCCTTTAGTTAAATCCAATAGTTTGTGTAAGGAAATCTGCCTAAGGATCAGCCACCTCCTCCTCTGACTCTGGTTACCAAGGTGAAGGATCCTGGATCTTGCCTGACTGCAGTTGTACTCTGCCACTTGCAGGAGCATCTTGTCTACAGATGATTCCCAGGGGCAGTAATCATTCCCCTCTTACCTCATTTCACTTCCCTGGAAGTATCATTCATTGAGCAGTTCCGTGTACTTGTATTTTTAGGAAAACCCTCAATCTCTCTTGCACTGACTCTGCCACAAAGCCCCCAGCTCTGCTGCAGTGTTACAGCCCAACCAGGCACTCAGCTGTGCAGGGATAGGGAACCTGGGGATCATTGTGTGCCTTCAGTTTTACCTCCTGGACAAAAAAAAAAACATCGTGCCCCCATGGCTTCATCCATGGCCCTTGGACATCCATGAGTGTGTGATCACCAGCGTGTGAGAACAGGCTGACATATTTGCAGAATGCATCACAGCACATTCCTGTTACGACAATGTGTTAATTTTTGAGTGAAGTCATTTCTGAGGGTGAGTTTTGGATCCTCAGCCTTGCACCAACAGGAACCTGTGCATGTGCTCTCCCAGCCTGGGCCTGAAATTCCTTCTGCTGATGCCAGTCCCCACTGTGAGAGCTCTGGGGTTTTTGGGAGCACTCAGGAATGTGTGTTTGTGTGACCCAACTCATCTGGGTGAGTGTCCTGGCAAGCTGAAGCTCTCTGTCACCTCAGAAGGTGCTGGGTTTCCTTGGAGGGCTGAAATGCACAGCTTGGACCTGTTCCCATGCCCACAGCCACTGTCCTGTGACAGCACTGACCCCTCTCCTGCCTCTGTCCTCCCCTGGCAGTCAGCATCCTTCCCCAGATGTTTAATGGGAAGTGTTTTGGGGTTTAAACAGAACTTTCCTGTTGAACAGGAAACCAAATGTAGTTGCTTAGAAGCAGCTACAGTGGAAACCCATTGGTGTGACACCCAGAGGTGGGTCTGGCTGGGCAGGGGATCTCCACCCAACCCAGGCCAGAGCAGCCAGCTCTGGTTTGTGTCCAGACTGGGGCTGAAATTCAATGGTGGGAGGGCAGGAGGGGTTTGAAGTTACTCAGGAATAGCTATGAGTCAACAAAGCATTTCTTATGCATCCAGAGCAGGTGAGAACACACCTGTCCATGCAGGAAGCAAGTGACAAGTGGGCCAGCACAGGACAGGTCACCAGGGGTAACAGTCTTCACACCAGCAGTTTGTAGGTGAGACTTTAAGGCTGTGCTGCTGTTTCTGGGCACATCCCAAAGACCTAAAAGCAAAGAAAGGCAGCAGTGCCTCAAGTGCAGAGTGGCAAAGCCCTGATGTGGGAGCAGCCATTACCCAGTGCTAACCCCACACCAGGCTGGCCAACAGCCAGACAAGGGTGTTCCCATTTCATATCCTTCAGTGTGAAGCCCTGGAAGGTGAGGGCTGGACCAGCTGAACTGGCCTCTGGATCTCTGCTCAATCACAGGCAGCAGGACATGAGACCACAAGATCCCAGCTCTCACAATAGTGCCACAGTTCATAGAAACCAGAGCAAATAAGGTGTAGCCAGGACAGGACAGGCTGCCCCAGTCAATGGTACCCAACGTCTGCAGCACTTGGGAACCAGTTCAGGCTCTGGCAAGCTGCACTTCCCATCACTGGAGCATGGCAGCATCAGCTCAGCAGGGAATTTGGGAAAGTCTCAACAGCTTGTGGGTCTCACAGGCTGCAGCTCCTGCACCCTCACCATGATCCCAGTTCAGCACAGCAGTGCTGTGCTGGCTTCTCACCTGCTGCTTCTGGGGAAGAAACCCAGGGCCTGGCCAGTGCTCAGGCTTCTTCAGCCTTGTCAGCTGCTGTGGTGTTGGAGTGGCAGCAGCTCAGGGCTGTGAGCTGCCCTCTGGGTCCCTACAGATGATGGTGGAGGAGCTGCAGCTCCCAGCCTCGTGTGCTGGCAGCTCTGGAGTGCCCAGGCAATGCCCCTTGCTGTGGAGCTGCTTCCCTCCTTGGCAGCAGTTTCATGATAAAGAACACATTTGAGGATATTTGAGGATATTTGAGGGTGACTCATGAGGCACAAGGACCACCTGGGCTGAGACTCAGTTGTGCCACAGTAGAACTTGCAAAGGTGGCCCTGCAATGGAGCTGTCACAGTGTAACAGCAGAGGCAGATCTGTCACCCTGGACAGTCTCCTCATCCGCTCCATCCCATGGACAGCTGCAAATTCAGTGCATTTCTGGAGAAGGTGAGGAAGCCACTATTGCTCTAATACCCTGCCTGGTGAGAGCCTTCAGCCCAGGCCCTCCTGTGCATGTTCCAGTACAGGGAGTTGGCCTCTGATGTGGTTAGGCTGGAAAAGGGCCCAGGAAGAGGCCAGGAGGGATGAGCAGCTCCTCACCAGCATGTTGCTTTTGGGGCCAGAGGACTGGCACGGTGTGGGAGCACTGCCCAGCCCTGATGGCACAGCTCCCTCCTGCCCTGCATGTGTCTGACACCCCAATGCCAGATACCAGGGCCATTCCCTTGCACGCTGATGCTGAGGATGTGCCGTGTGTGACCCCTCGGGGAGCATCCCCTCCCCTTCCTGTCCAGGACTGTCTGCGAGTCCTGTGTCCATTGGCATCCAGATGGGACAGCCCTGCCCTGCCCCACGGTGCCCCTTGACCACAGAGGGGCCCAGGGCAGTCAGGGCACCGGGCTGGGCCACTGTTGGTGGTGGCATGAAGAGAGTAGGTGAACAAAGGAGCTGCTGCTCCACTCTGGGACCATTGTCACTACGTTGGTTGGACTGGCACTGGCAGATGATGACACCAGTGGCAGATTGGCAGCTGGTGAATACCAGGGTTCCAGCAGTGCCTGGTTTGATGCCTGTGCTGGGGAGAGCCCAGCCAGGGGTTGGACCCAGTGAGCACTGCTGTGGCTCTGCCCCCAGGGGAGCGCGGGGCTGTGGCGTTCGGGTGCACTAACTGCAGCTTGGTGCATTCCAGGTGAAACCTTTGTCCTGGGAGATGGCCTCCCAGGGCCCTTAGAGCCTCGCCTGGACCCCATGGACTCTGCCTTGAACTCTGTCAATTCATCCAGCCACAGCAGGAGCTCCAGAGACTATCGCCTGCCAGGATACAGGCACCTGCACCAGCCCTCTAGCCTGAGCCAGGGCAGCACCTCTGCCCTGCACAGGCTTAGCTCTGGGGGTAAGAGCTCAGAACAGCCCTGCAGCTGTAAATTAGGCAATAAAGGGCTATTCTAACTTCAGTTACACCTTTCTAACTTCAGCAAGTACCAGAGGCTGGGCTCTGCACAGCCAACCAAGTCTGTTAGGTGTGGTGGCACCTGGCAGGTGGCAGTGTGGACAGGTGACATTTCTCCTTTGGCTGGTGACTGGGTGGACCTGGAGGTCAGTGGTGAGAAAGGAACAGGCAGGAGTTGAACTGTGTCCAAGTGATAAATGGGTGTTTGAGTCTGCAAGGATGGATTGGGAATGGCTGGGGAGTTTGAAGTTGGAGGATGGGCAGATGCATAAGTGGCACTTGTCTGTATGGAGGAAGAGGGGCAGGAGAGCTGAACTGCCCATTGCAGCATGTGGGGTTGCAAACAGTGTCATTTCAGGTGCATGGTGTCAGTAAAAGCCTCTGAAAAGCTCAGGCTGCTGGTGCCTCCCCCTCAGGTTTTCAGGCAGAGCTGAGACAAGGAGCTGTGTGCACTGGGAGCAGGACCTGTGCCAGCTCAAGCTGTGCTTTTGGACAGTGGGAGGGCACCTGTGAGTTCAGTCCATCAGAAGATGCAGCCAGTGAAAACATCAATCAGCTTTGCTGTGTTAAATGTGCTACAGGTGTTGGAAGGGGAGGAGGAGCCATGCAGGGGGAGATATGTGGGAATGACAGGGGGGTGTTCTGCTCAGGTGGGAAGTGTCAGCCCATGGACAAGGAGGAGTGGGAGCTGGGGACAAACAAGGGCTTTGTGGGGCTTGAGAGAGGGGACAAGAGCTCAGTGTAGAAGGCTGCCCTGAAAAGTCGGGCCTCAGGAGGGGGAGTAAGGCATCAGTGCCTGACCTGCACCACAGGAATATGGGGCATTCCTGGGCTGCACGCCTTGCTGTGTCTCTGCCCTGCTGTGGGAGAGGAGCTGAGTGGTGGATTGAGGGGGGATGACTGTGGGGCAGTGCCAGGGACCCCCATAACAGCTTTGTCTGGCATCCCCAGGCTCGGACAGGTACCTCAGCTCCCGGGACACCTCCCGGCTCAGCAGCCGTGACCCCTCATCCTGGACGGTGGAGGAGGTGATGCAGTTCATCCGTGAGTCAGACCCACAGCTGGGCCCCCATGCTGACCTCTTCAGAAAACATGTGAGTGCCACAGTTCATGAACATGTGGGTGTGTTACATCTGGGAGGGGGCAAATCACACAAGCAAAAATCCAGGAGAGTCAGAACATGGCAGCACTTCAAAACCAGAGTTTTGTGCTTAATAAAAAGATCCTCATAAATCCTGCTCATGCCCTGTCCAGGCTTGAATCCTTATCAGAACCCCTCAGAGGCAGCCTGGGTGCACACAGAGCATCTGCAGTGAATCCCAGGGCTGGAAACATAAACTCTGCTCCTCCTGGAGTCTAATACTCACCTCGTGGCAAATTTCTCCTGGCAAGAAACACATTCTAAGTGGGATTCACAGAGTGTGTTGCTGCTCAGCTCCTGTAACAGGGAGTTTCCTAAGGCTCTGGTCCTTATGCACATCTGTAAGTGTAAAACAGCTGCAGACACAGTGTGGAGTTTGTGCCATCACACCTACAAGAGAGGTTTGGCAGCTGCATGTCCTGAGCCCTGCAAGAGCTGTGTTCCCTCTGCCTTATGATAAATAACATCCGTGTTCTGGTGCTGCTCATGAAGAGCAGTGGGAGCAAACACCCAGAGCTGTGTCCTGCTCTGGGCTGGGCTGACTCAACACTTCTTCTTTTAATTTATTCTATTTTAGAAACACCAATAATTGAGAAATGTTTGTTTATGCAAAAGCTGCCAAGGGACAGAAGTGCCCTGGATTGTCAATCCCTTCCCTGTGGAAGGGAAAAACAGATCAAACCTGGTACTGGAGATCCCTGGAAGCAGGGATCTGAAAGCAACTGAGCATTGACATAGGACAGGATTTTCTGTTGTTCAAGGTTGTGACTTTTTTATTTTTCCCTTACAAGCCAATTAACATTTTCTTCATGAAAAACTGTCCAGTGCAAAGCTCTGGAGCCAGCCTGGACTGGGTCATGGACAGGAGTTTTGCAAGGGACTTGGGAGACTTACACTTGCAAATGCCAAGTACAAAGCTGTTTTCTGGTTATTCTAAGCTTCATGATCCATCCCCTCCTCAGTCTCAGGAGGGACACATCTGGCTCTGCTGTAAAGCATCAGATGCTTTGGAAGCTGCTGTGTTGGAATCAGCCCCAGTGGGGATGAGGAGCTCCACCAGTCTCTGCCAGTGGCTGGGACTGTGCTGTGAAGCTCCAGAAATAGAACCACAGAATCATTCAGGTTGGAAAAGCCCTCTGAGGTCATACAGTCCAACATTCCACCAGCACTGCCAAGGCCACCACTAAACCATTTTCCCAAGTGCCACATCCACATGTTTTTTGAGCCCTTCAGGGATGGTGATTTCAGCTCCCGCAGGTGCCTAACCTCCCTTTCAGGGAAGAAATTTTTCCTAATATCCAATCACAGAGCACAGACTCTTTGGGTTTCTGTTCCCTCACCTCCATCTTCAGCCATGACTTCAGGGCTCTGTGTGTCACAGCAGGGCTGTCACCACTGACACATCCTCTGCCAGATTCCTTCTGCACTGGGATGACAATGCCCTGGAGTGAGCAATTGCTCCCCTGCATTGCCACTGCCTTTGTCATTCCCCTGTCAGTGCAACCTCCCTTTTCCTTCCTCCCCACCTCCCTTCAGGATGTTCTGGCCCTCTGGAGATGGCTCCTGGATGTTGATCACCCAGGAATTCCCATCACACGCATGGGTCCAGGGCTGCAGCAGCGTGAATGTAGGGCTACCTGTGCTGTCCCTACTGGGGTGTCCCTACTGGAGTGTCCATACTGGGGTGTCCATACTGGGATATCCATATTGGGATGTCCATAGTGGGGTGTCCCTACTGGGATGTCTATAATGGAGTCTCCATACTGGGGTGTCCATAGTGGAGTGTCCCTACTGGGATGTCCATACTGGGGTCTCCATACTGGGGTGTCCCTACTGGACAGAGCTGTCTGCTGTTGCATTTTGGGCTCAGCCTGGCTCAGGCAGGGCTGGGGCTCCCAGGTGCCGTCACCAGCACTGTGGTTCATCCTTGCAGGAGATCGACGGGAAAGCCCTGCTCTTGCTGCGGAGTGACATGATGATGAAGTACATGGGGCTGAAGCTGGGGCCAGCCCTGAAGCTCACTTACCACATCGACAAGCTAAAGCAAGGCAAGTTCTGAGAGGACTCCTGGCAGGATGGATCCTGGAAGCTCCGCTCCCAGCCGTCCCCACCCGCACTCACCTGCCGACAGGTTCGCATGCACACACCCCCTCCGCAGCACACGGACACTCCCGACGCTCGGCCGGGCCCTCGGCGCCCCACCCAGCCCGGCCAGGCCCCCACAGTGCTCAGGAGGAGCCCAGCACAGCTGGGCTTTGCACCAGACTCGAGCTGTGGGCGTTGGAAGTGGAGGGTCTGTTCCCTGCTGCCCAGCCTGCACTTCTCCGTGAGCTCGTGGTCCTGCTTCCCTGGGATGGAGCAGCGCTCCAGGCAGTGCCCGTGGGGACTGGGTGTTTGCCTCAGCTCTCCGGCCACGCCTGCTGGGGCAGCCCCTGGGCACTGAGCCTGCCCAGCCTCGAGGGGCTCGGTGCCCCCAGACCACCCTCAGCCCTGTGGCACCACATCGAGTTCAGAGCATTGACCACCCCACCCTGTCTTCCACACTGGGGGAGCCCATCCACCCAGTTCTGCCTGCCCCCAGCTCCTTACCTGGCTCCAGCTGGGCACACCAGGCCAGGGCTGGAGGGTTTCATATTTATTCCAAACTGGGGAGACCGTGTGGGAGCGTGGAGCGAGCTGGGAGAGCTGAGGAGCAGGGCTGGGCCTGGTGTGCCCCTGGCACAGGTGGGTCTGGGCTGGTGGTGGAGGCTGCCTGGATGCTGCAGGACTTGGCTGATCCTTCTCGCCTTCTTTTTTTTAATTTTTTTTTTATTTTGGATTTTTTTTTTTACTAAGGAGTTGTCTGTTTCAAACGATGAGATGATTTTTCTACCTGTGTTGAACTCGCAACTCTTGGTGATTTTTAGCCAGAGCTGCTAAGGTTTGTCTTCCCAGGGGCACTCCTGCTCCTCTAGAGATTGTCTGTCCCAGCTGAGCGTATGGGAGAGGGTTTTGGGTCTGACCAGAGCATCCCGGGGTGGTGACCTGTCCCAGCATTGCTCTTCTTGTGAGGGCATTGCCCTTCCCGAGGCACCTGCTGGTCCCAAGCAGTTTAATGTATTTATTTCTGATGGCACTTGAGCGGTTCCCGTGGTTGCAGATGTGTTTCTGCAGCTGCACAAGGAATGGAGTGGAGCCACCAGCTGTGCCACCACAGTGTCCCCTGAGCAGCAGCTGCCAGCTCGAGGCTGCCTGTGGGGTGAGGGCTGCCCAGAACCCAGAGCAGCACCAGCACCAGGCTGGCCTGAGCTGGGACAGGGCTGGCAAGACAGGGCTGATGGGGCCTGCACTGGCTGTCTCCAGTGTGCACAGACACACACACACGCTTCCTCTGCAGTGACCAAAGGGCTGGGACAGAATCTCCACTCCAAGCACTTCCTTCTCCTGTCCTCAGCTCGCCCTCTGCATCCAGAGCCACAGCTCACCCCCTCCCCTGCAGCCTCGAGGGCCTGGCCAGCAGCAGGATGGGCCCCTGTGGTGACCAACCCTCCAGGCTCTTGCACTGAGTCAGGTTTACCCCTAAGGGGCAAAGTTGCGAAGAAAAAAAAAAAGAAAAGAAAAAACACACAAAAAAACCCAAAAAAAAAAAAAAACAAAAAA
>VWZS01004126.1:895124-941879 GCA_013397075.1 Rhabdornis inornatus | reverse complement strand
AAAAAAAAAAAAAATTAAAAAAAAAAAACCCCAACCCCCAAAGTAATAAAAAGGCAAAATGGCTTTTTGTCCTGTAGCGCAGCCTGCGCTGCCAGCCCAGGACTGGGGGCTCTGGCTGCTCATGGAGCCCCTCGCTGTGAGCTGGCACCAGCCCCGCTGCAGCCAGGCCCTGGCAGGGTCAGCCAGTGCTTTCCTCTGCACTTATTTTACATTGATTTGTTTATAAATAAAAGGATACCAAGTTCCTCCCCGCTGTTCGTGCACTGATGGCAGCGCTGGGCTGAGCCCTGGCCATGGGGGAGCACAGGGATGGGCAGGGGGTGCTGCCCCAGGACTGACCCCCAGAATTGACCCCCCAGGATTAACCCCCAGAACTGACCCCCAGGATTAACCCCCAGAATTGACCCCCAGGATTAACCCCCAGGACTGACCCCCAGGATTGACCCCCAGGACTGACCCCCAGGANCCAGGATTAACCCCCAGAGCGGCCCCCCAGGATTACCCCCCAGAATTGACCCCCCCAGGATTACCCCCCAGGATTAACCCCCAGAACTGACCCCCAGGATTGACCCCTGGGACTGACCCCCGGCTGCCCCAGCCGCTCCTCTGGGCAGGGAGGGAGAGCAGGGCCGGGTGGGGCTGAGGGAAGCGAAGGGACACTCGAAGGATGAGGGGACACAATGACCCGGGGGTGATTGCTGATGCTGGTGAGGCACATGGTGTCCTCCGTGTGCCCCAGCCCCTGAGGCACCCCCAGGCTGACACCCCCCCCATCCTTCGTGTGCTGACAGAGGTTTTTGCAATTCCTTGTTCCTGGACTTTGAGGGGGATGTCGGGGCAGGGGCAGCCCCCGGGTGAGCCCCTGACGCCATCGCTGTCTGCCCCCCTCAGAGCCCTTCATGGGGCCTGGTGCTGCTGAGGGAGATGCGCCAAGAGCCCTTGCAGCCCTGAGTGCCTCCCATTGCTCCCGATACACACCATCGCCATGAGCACAGACCCACCCGAGCCCCTGAGGTTTGCTGGGGCTGCTCCATGCCACAGGGGCACGGGCTGGGGAACACGGAGGGGCTAGAGGCTGAGCGGGGTGGCCAGGCCCCAGACGTGGGGCTCAACAGGGCTGGTCCTCCATGAGGAAGGTGTGGAGTGAGGGGTGAGGGTCTCACCCCCATGTACTCGTTGCCATGGGTTTGTTTCCCAGCTTGAACTGTCCCTGGAGCACCCGGTGACCTCCTGCAGGGGCTGGTGGCAGAAGGCAGGTGAGGGGCACCCAGCCCCAGGGAGGGCAGGGAGGAGGGTGCTGGAAAGTCTTCGAGCAGCAGGTGGGGGACCAGAAGCCCCCAGGTCTCTCCCTGCAGGCCCAGCTCTGCTGCCCCCAGCTCCTGTCCAGGTGTCTCACCCCTGGGGCCACTTGTCACAGCACAGGGACCCTGCCAGGCTCACAGGGTCCTGGGGCTCCACTGTGCCACCATCCTCAGGGACTGCAGCAGAACTGTCTGCCCACAGCCCCTGGCAGCACAGCTGGATCCATCCATGTTTTGGGCTGGGACTGTGCTGTTGGGGGCACAGCAGTGCTTGGGTGAGGCCCCAAAGCCACCAAACTACCAGACCTCCATGACAAGGCCCAGGGACGCCCAATTTATTTGTAAAATTTCACTGCATGCTCTCTAACTGCTGATTACTGTTGCTGTCCCAGCTCAGGGTGGAGCTCCCCAACCCACTGGGCAGTGCCCCAGCCCCCGAGGGCTCAGGGCTGCTGTGGGACCAACAAACCCAGGGGCTGGACAGTGGGAAGAGCCCAGTCCTGCCCAGGCTGGGCACCTGGGGGTGCTGAGTCCTGGTCCAGGGGGGAGGCTCTGCCCCCCTGCCCCAGCTCTCCCATGAGGATCTTGAAATTGGGAGCAGCCAGGGCCCAGCAGGGAGTAATTGGACAGCCCAGTCCCAGTCCCAGTGCTGAGGGATCAAAGGAGACAGCACTTCCCCCTCCTCACGGGGAGTACAGACAGGAACAACAGGGTGATTTGGCTGAGTGCTCCCAGGACTTGTCCCAGGGGAGCTGTTACTGAACCCAGAGCCAGGGCTGAGGCTGCTCTGGGGACAGCAGTGGTGGCTGTGACAGCCACCCCACCCACATCACCCCATGGCCCAGGGACACAGCTCTGACCATGGGCCTGGTGCACTGGGCAAGAAACTCCCAGCTGTGGAGAAGGGGGGTGGGACAAACACTCCTGGGCCACCTCAAAGTCACTGGGAAGAGTTTTGTGCCCTGCAAAGCCTGCAGGCCCAGCCCAGGTTCCCCAGGTTTCTCCACTGCTGGAAGAAGTTCCAGAACTTCAGACTTTGGAGCTCCACATCTAAACCCACTGTGAATACAGCTCACAAGTTTTTGCTAGCGTAAAGGGGATTCATTCAAGATTGGGCAGTTTTGTGCCTCAGCCCTTCCCTTCCCTCCCTCCAGCCGGCAAGAACAGAGCGAGCTCAGAGCTCCTCACTCAGTTTGTTACAAATGAGCATTTAATGACCGAGTCAGTTGCATGGTTTTGGCCAAAACAAACACTTCAGGAGAAAAAAACCACAGTTGTGCTGCAGCTGAGGGAGGCTCTCACCCTGCCCCACGAGTGGCCAGGCCAGGGCAGGACTGGGCAGCAGCAGAGCACTGCAACCCAGTAATTCCTGCACAACAGCTGGAACTGGCACACCAGAAATGCTTGAAGCTCTTCGGGCTCGCAGCAGCTTTACAGGGAATATTTAAAGGACTAAAGGACCATAAAGGAATATTTAGAGGACTAAAGCAAGGGGGGCTGGGGAGGAAATCACTGAGGAGGGACAGGACAGCGTTTGGTTTCATGGCTCAGCCAGGTCTGACCGTGCAGCCCTCCCCCAACTCCACGGAGCTGCTGAAGTCTGAGTGTGTGACATCAGACAACAGAGACACTTTCCTTCCTTCCTTTCCCCTTCATCACCAAAGGCCACACAGGGTGTTCCAAGGCAGCAGCAGGCAGGAACCAAGGCAGTTCAGCCCCCTCAGCACTGCACAGCTGGACAGCAACACCCACCCCAACACAGGTAACACCGAGGGGAGGTGAGCCCCTCCCTCAGGGACAGCCCTTGGGAACTGCAGGAGCACAGCACACACAGCTCCAGCGTGGACAAAAAGGCAGCAGAAGGCTCCACTTCAAATCCATTAAAAAGCACCAGGAGCTGCTGTGCCTCAGGGCAGGGAAACAGTTCAAGGCAGCAGTGGAAGTGGTTCAGTGTCTCACTCTGTCCCCTTGATGCAAGGGGTCGGAGTTTCCCCAGCCCCAGGAGCGCTGGCACAGGGAAGGGCTCACATGGATCCCTGGCAGCTTTGTTCTCCTGCCCCCCCAACCTGATCCCAGTTAATCACATCCCTGCAGTGGATGTCAGCCAGAGCTGAGCATCTCCCAGAGTAACACTATTCCAGGAAGATCTTCCTGGTTACAAATTCATAGTGACAATGAATGCATCAAGAGCACCAGTGCTACTGTAAATGCTACTGAAAAAAAAAAAAAAAAAAAATCCTCTTCCCCCTTTCCCTGAAAAAAAAAAACCAAACAACCAAAAAGGTTGCATGAAGCTGCCCAGAGCCCTCTCGGCAGCACAGCCAGCCCAGCCCAGCCCAGCCACTAAGCCAGCCCCCAAAATCTCATGCCATCCATAATTTCACCAGTAAGTAAAGACTGAGGAGGGAGCAGAAAGACTGGAGAAAGCAACTGCACTGTCAGTGTCCAAGGCACCCTGATGCCAAGCACTCCCTGCACTGGGAAGGATGTGTGCCATGGGATTGCCCTCAACACAGCAAATCCTACACCCCAGTTTGCTTTGACCTCCAAGCTGGAGCAACTGAAGGAAGTCTGGAGGGGCCTCTGTGAACTCTCCTCCACAAGTAACCAAGATCTATACAGAAAATAAAGGAAGGACAGAAGAGCTGAGGAAATAAGGGACAGGATCTCAGAACGAAAATTATAAACCCTTAAGTTAGGAAAGCCCAAAGCTGAGGGTGTTGAAGCTACTGCTGTAAGAACACCTGGAGAACCTAATGGAGACTCCTCTGTGCAGCAAGGACACACCTGCACGGGGAGAGAGAAAAGAAACAGGAATTACTGACAGGGAAGAGCCACAGGCTAGAACTGCACAGCACTGGAGGCAGAGCCTGGCAGGAGCCCTGTGCCCAGCTCAGGAGTGTCTCAGCTTTCCAGGGGCACTGTGGCACCACCAAAGGCACTGAACTGCTCCCCTGGACACAGGCTCCTTCCACACACCCACATTCACAGAGCACAGGGAGTGAGGTGCTCAGCCAGGACTGAACCCCTGCCCTGCCCATGGCAGCACCAAAGCAACATTTTCACTGTGCTGCAGCCTCAGGAGAGCTGGGCTGAGACAAGCCCCGGGGATGCTGCCACTGTCCCCACAGCGTCCTCCTGTGGGGACAGTGTCCAAGCCACCAGACCTGCCACATTAGGGACACATGGGATACTGTCAGTGAGACCAAGGTTCAGTGTATCTTTAGGATAAAAATTTACAGGGAGAATTCTTCAACTCTTGGTGTTGACCCAGCTGTGGAACAGCCCAACACCCAGCAATCACATCTGGTGCCAATGCTGCACCCAGGGATGGGGAGCACTCCTGTGACAGACTGGGGCTGGCCCTGCTTTCCCATCTGCAGGTCACTCTGAAGTGTCAGTTACACAGAAGGAACGGGGAAGAGCAAAGGGCTGGACCTCTTCAGTGGCCTGGCACTCAGCAGTGCAGCCCTGCTGTCACCCCAGAGGTGTGTGCAGATGCTGCTCAACTCCTGCAAAACCCCCAGACAAACCAGCCAGAGCAGGGACAGCTGTCACATCCGTGATCACCTACTGCACAGACAGAGAATGCAAATTTGAAGTCTGCCTGTTTTGCTGTGCAGTCTGAGTGCCAGGTTTTCCTCTCTTCTCCTTCCCTGGACTGTGTACATCCAGTTTTCACATCCCTGTACCACCTGCAGCCCTTACAGACCAGAGCTAGGTCTGAGGAACTGCTGTCCCAGGAGATGGACACAATGGATACTTCCAAGATGTTCTTTTACAATACTGAGGGACTGCAAAACATTGAATTTCCCAAACCCAGGAACCCCTTGCGCAGCTCTGCCCCCATTTTCAGGAGTGTGTGCTCCACTGGTGCTTTTATCTGAATGTAACCCCGAATTCCTCTGTGTGTATTTGTATTTCATTGTGTGTCATTTTGCTAAGGGGACACCCAAACCAGCTGTTACACAGGCAGAGGCACCACTCAGCCCTCAACACAGCTGGAACACGTGTGAGCACCAGTACATCTCATGGTGTGCCAGCTTTCTACCAAATCACGTGCAAATCAGTGGCCAGGAGCAAAGACTGGCCAAGGCATTTTTTCCAAAAGGAAGAGGTTGAGATCATTAAGCATTACCAGGAATCAGTCATGATTTACTGAAGGGAATTTCAGCTCTGTTATCTCCAGGTCAGGAGAGCTGCTGCCACTCCGGTCACTGTAGGTGTCCCTGCAGGAGTAAAAGATTTGGGGTTAGGGAGCACAAGGACTTTAAGGAGTGATAATAAGGCAGCAGAGGGAAAACTTCAATTTCAAACTCAAATGTGCAAAAGCAGAGAATTAAAATATCCCTCAACTCTTGGAGGCACTGAAATGAGAGTGCCTCACACATGGAACTCTTCTGGAACACACCTGACCACTGTGATGTCAACACTGCCACAGGAATCCTGTGGTGCAGCTCAGCCCACAAAGCCAACACTTTCCTTTTGGCATTGCATTTACCTTTGATACAGGCACTGCTAATTCTCCTCTGCATTTGGTCTGGTTTTTGTTTAGTGCCAGTCAGCACTCAGCAACCCCTCGATGTTCTCTGTGAGGAGAACAGCTCAGTACCTGTTGTTATTTGTTGTGCCAAACAGAACTGCAGGCACTGGGGAACAGCAGCACCAAGTATCTGTACCATGAAATCCACCCAAAACACCATTTGCTTTGCAAACTGAAACAAAGAAAGCTGAAGTCAGCAGAAAAAAATATGAGGTTGCAACCACCACCAGGGCCAGTTCTTTAAACCAGCAACAGGAAAAAGCTTCTTATGAGCCAACCTGCACATGGGACTTGTCTGAGCACAAGGCTGCAGATCTCCTCTCCCTGAAGCCAGTCCTGTCTCTGCAGGACAGTTCTGTGGCCCCACAATCAGCCTCAACACATCAGACATGAGCTTTCAAAAGAAGAGTAGGAAAGAAGGGGTGGTGCAATACCAAGTTATCCCCAGGAACTCTGTGCCAAGAGGATGCTCTGGGTTATCCTGCAGGAAGCAGCACTGTACTGTGACAGCTCTGACTGGGGTCTGTCTTAAACCCACCTGGGAGAGAGCCTGCAGCCCTTCTGTAGGTAGTGGGTAAGTCTCCCTGCAGATGCCAGGAGGAGCCCAAAGTATGGAGGTGATGGCTTGATGGGCCTGGAGAGGAACTCGGGGTGATACTGAACACCAACGAAGAAAGGATGCTCTGAGAGGAACAAACAAAACATTCATGTCAATCTCTCAAGCTTGTGGCTGAGCTGCAGGTGAAATCCTGATTATGGTGAAGCCCTGATGATGGGGAAGTATCATTTCCATGCCTTTTGTCCATAAATGGAGAGGGACATGGGATTTCATTTTTACCATCATTTTATAGATGCAATCATTCCAAGACAGTCTGAATGGGTCCCACATGAAAACCTGCTCCCTTACCCTCCAAACACTTTCCCTTGTCCATCCCACACCCACAAACCAACTGCTTAAGTACTCACCTTCCAACTCAACCACTTCCATCCTTTCTCCCTCCTCATCCTGCCCCACAAACTTCAGACCGTGCTCTTCAAAACACTTTTTCAGTTCTGGATTGACCTAGAAAACCAGAAAACAAGCCATTATCTCTTGTGTCTGGATTACACAGCAAAGCTCAATACCTACATGAGCATTTTTACCTCAAATCTGTGTCTGTGTCTCTCTTCCAAGAAATCATGATCTCCATACAGCTTCCCTGCAGCAGAAGCAAGATGTTGCTTAGACCAGCGATCCCAGCTTTTGACAGATTCATTTGATCAGCATCCTTCAGAATCTGCCACTTCTGGAGGGGATCAAATTCCCTGATCCCCATTCCCCCCCTGCTACTCAAGGATGCTTCAACACCCCCAGGTCTCACTTCCCCATCCCACCATACATACAAGCCATTCCCAGGAAACATTTCCAGAAGAGGGAAGAAGGGCCTTACTCATGATTGAATTCTTGGTTTGGAAGAGTGTCCTTCTCTTGCCAAGCCTCATTGTCCCACCCATTTGCCCAGGATTATGTTCTGGCATGTCTATGACCTGTGGAAAGAATTCAGAGGGAGGTGAGAATCAGGGAGGAATAGCAACAACAGGCAGACTCTGACACATTAAAGGAAAAAATCCCACCCACATTCATGCAAAAAACCAAGGAAACCAGCCCAAGGAACACTGCAGACCAACAGAACTAGGTTAGCTGGCCAAGTTGTCCAGTACAGGCTGCACAGTACATATGGGGGGGTTTGTGGATATTCAGGAAACTTTCACATAGGAAATGGCCAGTCAGAGTTTATACAGACTGCACACACCAGTACTGTGCTGTTTACTGAACTGCATGTTAAACAAACAAGCAATTTATGGAAACGAAACCCTCAAATCAGAATTGTTTACTCTTTGATAAATAACATCATAAGCTGTTTTTTGATAACTTCCTCACTTTGAGTAGCATTTTAAATTACAGCAGAAGCCAGTCATTATGGTGGACCCTGGACCAGACTCACAAGAGCCTTCCATAAATGTTCCCAGGAATTCAGGTTTATCTGTAGCTATCATACAACAGTTGAAGTTGGAAGGCCCATCCAGTGCCACCCCCGCCATGGCAGTGGCATCTTCCACTGTCCCAGGCTGCTCCAAGTCCCAATGTCCAACCTGGCCTTGGACACTTCCAGGGATCCAGGGGCAGCCACAGCTTCTCCTGGCAATCATGACCAGGGATTTGCAGCAAAGTCTAGTAGGGATATCACAAGTGAATCACCATAAACTCACCACGGGATGAGAAGTTCTGGGGTCAAACTCTGTTGAGTTTGCATCTGCAAAGTAATGTTCAGCAATCAGAATTACGGAGTGGCTCACACCTTGACAAAAGCTACAGGACCTGCCCCAGGTACAGCTGCTCCTCATGCCCAGGTGTGCTGAGCCCCCCCTCAGACACCCCAGGTAGCAGAAACAGGGCTCTCAGCACTGCTTGGTATCCATTTCAAAGGCTGCAGTCTTAGGATAACCCACCCTCATTCAGGAAAAACACACATTCAACAGCTTCAAATACAGAAATAAAGGCAGGGTGGGGGAAAGGAGCAGAGTGGTTTAAGAAACTCCTTTTTCCCAACCTTCACTACTGGAGAGGACCAAGAGTCAGGCTGAGAACTCAATTTAGCACTCTCTGAAGGGAGTTCTGTTAACAGGGACCTGCTCAATTCAAGCAGTGGGGCTCAGAAGGGAACTCCTCTCACTGCAGGAGCTGCAGCTGCTGGCTGGCTGAACTGCTTTTTGGGCTTCATTCCCACTGGTTGCAGTGGGAATTCGGGATGCCCAGCACACACAGGCCAGCAAGGTGTTTCATTCAGGAACTGAACCACATGTTAAGCAATAGGAAGCTTTCTGTCATTATAAGCATAATTTACTCCACTGATTTTTATTTAAATAGGGTAAGGAAACTGCTCTTCTTACTTTGAGTTAGCCAAAGAGATAAGGATTTTTACAGGTCTAGGTAAAAAAATTAAACCTACCTATGAAAAGTTTAAAATCACAGGTATCTAAAAAAATCACAGGTATTACTCAAGCAACCCAAGAAATGATCAAAAGTAGGAAGGGTTTTGTGCCATCACCTTGCCAACCAAGGACACTGCGAGCAAACTCCACCACTGCCAACTGCATTCCCAAACAGACTCCTGCGGAAGGAAAGGCAGGACACGGATCAGCTGAGGACAAGGACCTCTGAGCCCATGCTGCAAAGCACACACACCTTCATAGAGTCTCCTGAGTCAGAGGAAAACCTGGATGAGGCAGATCTTTGACTGGGGTTTAGCAGTCTGTAGTCCTGACAAGCTTTACTTGCCTCCCTCTCCCATCCCCTCTGCTCACACACCAGTTCAGTGTCTCACCACACACACTTCACTGAAATGCAGTCATGCATTTCTTGGTGCCAGCATCAGCACAGCCTGATCTGAAACATTCCCAGACTGCTCTCCCCTCATTACAGACTCCTTGCCAGCACATCCCAATCAACTCTGCCCAATTCAGAGCTAACCAGGGATGAGGGTGCATTCCCAGCTCAGCTGAGCACAGATCACTGCCTTCCTCAGACAACTGGCTGCAAAACTGCTCATCCTAGACATCAGAGTAATTCAGAGGAGCTCCTGCTGCAGACCAGTTAGGCTGTTGTTCAACCTCCTTTCCTTTGCTTTATTTCTTCTTATGGATGAAACATGTTTCTCACCTAAGAAGGGTTTTTTCTGTTTTCTTGCCCAGGAAATAGCTTGAATTTTGCCTTCTGTCCCTCGAACACCAAATCCACCAGGAACCAGAATTCCACTGCATGAGGATGAAAAGATTCCATTCAGTATGGCTGCCCCAAGCCACACCCATGTATCAGCTCCCTTCCATAAAATCTTGGGCTTACAAGACCTCTCCCCTGAAAAGGGCTCTGAAGTAGCCAAGTGGCAAGACATGGCTGCAGCAGTTTCCACATCACTTCACATGAGCTGTCACATAAAGTGCAATTTATAGGGAAATATTTTACAAATTTTACCTTCCCAAAGAGAGATCCCAAATACACTGCAGGTTACCATACTGAAATGGTTCATGCTGTGGGATTCACACAACCCTGCACCAAACATGTCTGCAAACACATCACCCAGCCAGGACCATGCTTGGGAAGCCTCTGGCTACAGTGTCAGGTTGTCCTAACACCAAACTCTGCAGGAGGTTCTTTCTTCTGATCTCACTCAAATCCTGCCACCCTGAGCAGTAACAGCCCCCACTTCTTGTTGTGCTAACTTCTGGCACTCCTCTGCATACTAACACTTTCCCCCCTCTCAAACTTTATTTCTGAAGAACCTGTTACCCCATTTACACATTCCATTATCACTCTGGCTTTAACAGCCTTCACCAGTACCTTTCCTTTCCTTTCTCCTGATTTCCTCTCAGTGTTTGTACCTGATCATGCAGGTGTGCATATCCTCACCAGCATGATCATTTCCCTCACTGCTGTCTTTCACCACCTCCCTCATTTATTTAACAATTCTCCATTTAACATCTTATCCTAAATGCCCCTGAGAGGTGTTTGGGCCTTGTCAGAGTATGCTGAGAACAGTCTCCAGTGAGGCCCTTAATTCCAACCTGTCAGCAGCAGCAGGCTTATCAGACATTCTCCAAGGAAAGGCCACAGCAGAACTTACTCAGCACCACAGAGCTTCTGCCATGCTTCGTGGTACCTCACAGGCTCCTCCTGCAGAGTCTCTGGCTCCAAGTCAGCAGAATCAATGTACTGGGAAAAAATCCAAAAAAAGGGATAATGAGATACTGCCACAAGAGTGTACAGGACCTCCTGAATTCTCATTAAATTCAGATAGCATCATTCCTCCTGGACAGCTCTGGATTTGTTTCCTAATGAATACATAAGTTTTTTCTGGGCTGATATCCCATCTGTTAGCCAACAAAACTCCTTTCCTCACCACCCTGCTCTTGGTGCACAAACAGAGCCCATGATTTCTCTGTCCTCCCCTCTCTGCAGCTCTGCTGTGACTTACACCAATCCCTGAGCCCCAGCCTGTAATGTTAAATGTGAGGTGTTAATGCAGCACAGCAAGGTGGGAACATGGGGCTGTGCTGACACAAACCACCACATAGAGAGGGAAAAAATACTATCCCTCTCTCATCTAATAAACATCTTCTTCAAGAGGCACTGAAGAAGAAATAGGGTATGGTGAAACACAGGGTGCTGTAATTAAAGGATGTTATGACAATGGAAAAACACCCTGCAATTTTTCCATTTTCTCATCTCCAGTATCTCTGAACTTCTGGACGTTCTGGCAGGCGGCTAACCTTTTAAAAGAACCATCTTGTCCTTTTTTGTTTGTTTTTTGGAAATTGCAAAACTACCAGTCAGTTCTTTAGCAAAAAATCTCCACGCACAAGGCTCACTGTCCTAGGGTGACGTTGTGGTGCTTGTATCCCCAAATTTGCCCTAAACCAGGACACTCACAGAGCTCACTTCATTCCTGAGCCACCCAGACACAGCTATGGAATACCCACAGATGCATGTGCAGGGTTTGCACTTTACCAGTCTTACTTTTTCTGCTTTTTTTCACCTCTACTGATTTTGGAAATTGAAAGGAAACCCTGACCAAGAGCAGTACTGTTAAAAAGCAAACACTTATTTCCAAGAGTCACTGACATAATGAAACTGCTGGGCATTTAGAAGTCTATTGAAATGAAGATAAAATTTCTGGCAACAATACATATTCCACCTCTTCAGAGCATCCAGCTATGACCAAGACCCCTAAAAGCATCTGTGCAGCTAAACCAGCATGAAAACCTTAATAAAGCCTGAGGCAGGAGCATCATAAAACCTGAGTACCACAAGGTTAACAGCAACAACCCCCCAAAAAAATCACTTGCAACAAGTAGCAGAGAAATTAAAGCAGAGAAATTAAAGCAGAGAAATTAAAGCAGAGAGTGCCCTCCTCCAATCCATCTACCACTGTCACAGCTCAGAACACAACCATGAGCACTGAGGAGTTCCCATCCACCCCAGACACCTCGTGCAGCTCACAGGAGGAGGGGCTGGTTTGCTCTGAAGCTGGTTTAGGCCTGCTAACAGGTATTTTATTGCTGTTATAATGAAACCAGCTGTTTTGATACAAGGACAATTTGGATGTTAACTGGCTCAATCACTTCTCCCTTTCTGTCTATGGGTTTGTGCAAATTTGAATTAGGATGGGCAGCAGTGTAGGTGGATGTAGGACAGGGGGAGTTTTTTCCCCACACAGACCCATCCCTACCTTAATGTCAAGTTTGTGGTTGATGGCCAGGGCAGAGTGCTCCAGGGCTTTGATGACAGATGCATAGGAGTCAGAAAACTTGGTGTATTTGCCCACAAGGGCAATGGAACATGTTTCAAGTAGACGGTCGTACCTACAGAACCCCAGAACACACAGGTTATTCCAGCAGTAACAGGACAGGGATGGGAATCACTTCCATTCTCTTCAGCTTTTCAAGGAACAAACAGCTGTCTCCTAAGTCTGTCCAACAGAGCTGACATCTTTGGAAGAGTGACCTTTTATAATAATTATGATTTAGAAATATCAAAGTGAGATCAAAACCAAAACAATGAGGAAAACAGTTGCAGAAAGCCACATATAAATTAACTCATCTCTCCTGGTGATGAAAAGCCATTTTGAGCAGATCCAAGCTGCCTTTCCAGGAAGCTGTATTAGATTCAGAGGCTGCAGTGAACTCCTAGCAGAGGATCAAAGCACAGCTTGGTGTATGTTTGTACTGCATGGCACCTTCCCATGCTGCTGCTGAGTTCATAGCAGCAGCTACAAACACAGAAAGCATTTCTGGAGTCCTAAGGCTGGGCTGCCTACACTTTCAATCCCTGGCACCTGGCAGCACAGGATTCACACAGCATTCCTGGCTACAGCCAAGGGTTTGTTTCAAGTTTCTCTCAGAATTGCTAAGTACCTACAGCCCAGCTGGTGACCAAGGGTTTCTCCATCAAAAGGAAATGTTATTGACAGGGCTGCCTTATGTCAGGCACAGAAATAAAGGAAAGCATCTAGATCTTGAAAATTAATTTCTTGTAAGAGCAAATATATTTAAGGCTTCAGTTCACATTCAAGCCCTTTCTGAAAAGACTCTATTCACTATTTCCCCAAGAACATTGAGTGTATTCCTCACAAGAAAAAATCCCAGTTTCCAAGGAGTCTCAGAACATGCACCAAACACTTGTCTTACTCACCTGAAAGCACACTCAAATATATTCTTTATTGACACTCCTGATATCTCCATATAGCTACAAAAGGATTTCAACACTTTGTAATGTTACTGAGTGGTTTTTTATAAAAAGGGAGAGCAGAGTTGTCCAGCTTTTAATTACTTCAAGCTGGGTTTGACTCAGATAGTACACTTCCAACATAAGATAAGGATCTCACTAAGTTTATCTCACAGGATTTTATGGAAAAAGGATGAGGGAATTGGGGTGGTTCAGCCTGAAGAAGAAAAGGCTCCAGGGAGATTTTATGGCAGCCTCCCAGTAAGAAGGTTTATGAGAAACATGGGGACAGACATTTTAGTAGGGTCTGTTGTACCAGGACAAGTGGTGATGGTTTTAATCTAAAAGAGGGGAGATTTAGGCTAGATATAAGGATGAAATTTCGTACAATGAGAGTGGTGAGGCACTGGCACAGGTCATCTACAGCAGCTGTGGATGCCCCACCTTGGAAACATTTAAAGTTTGGATGGGGCTCTGAGCAAAAGGAAAAAAACAATGTGAGCATGTAAGAACACCTGAGGAACAGGAAATAACACTCATCATCTCACACAACCAAGAACAGATCCCAATCCTCAGGTGTGCTGCAGGGTGCCCAGCAGTGCAGCTCACCTGTCAGCCATCTCCTTCCACTTCATGAGCATCCTCCTGGGCTGCCTCTCAATGGGAAGGTCCAGCCTGTGCCTGAAGTAATCCACAACTCCCTGCTCCTCCAACAACAGAGGAACCCGGTAGATGGAGGAGACATCATGAACACAAATGACCTGTTCATAAAATAAGGGTGTCATTAAAACACAAGCATCCAGTGCCCTACAATCATTTTTACTCAGATATTCAGAGTGCTCCTGTCTCTAGCAGAAAACCATATGACCACCTAAACTTCCAGGCAAATAATATATTGAATAACATAACATATCAATAGCTTAATACTGGTTTCCTTATGCTTGAAAAAGCCATTCTTCAGCACTTCAAGGCATTACTGCTCCCAGGAGCCCCTTGGGAAGGGCTGTAACACAGTAACCCAGCAGCAGCAGAGTCAGCTGCCCAGCACATTATGTGAGCAGCACACAGAAAGTTCAAAGAACACTCCAGAGACACTCCTGTGGTACAAAATCTCAAGTGAAGCTACAGCCAAACTGCCAGAGGCACAGCTTCCCCCTTCCCACCACTGTCCTTCCTAACCAGGGCTCCCAGTCTGATTGAAACCCAGGGAAATCTGTGACCCCAATACAGCAAAATACACTTTACAGGGTGCCCCTCATTAAATTTAGCATTACACAATTATCAAAGAATTCTTAGGTTAATGAGGAAAATCTACATCAACAGTTCTAGTTCACTGAAATGGGAAACTGTCACCTGTCCATTAATAATGAACCTGTACTTCAAGGATCAAAAAAATCTGGCAGAACTTTTTAAAATCCTCACTTCTACTGACTCAAATGAAAGCAGAGTTCAACATTGCAGCAGCCAAACCTCCTTGGCTGCACATTTTCCTCTTTTAGCCTGAGTGCTGTTTACCTAATCCAAGTGCAACATCAGTCAGAGCAACAACTGCATAGAACTCCATTAAACTTCCTGGAAAGGGATAAGAGCCAGCTTATTTTGAATTCCTGGCCAACAAGAGGTAGATATTTTACTGATGACACATCAACATCATTGCCAGCAGTGCAGTGCTTGAAATCGCAGGACTCAAGTTTGGTCCTGCTGTAGAGCAGATTAATAAAAATTACTTGACAGAATCTGGGATTGTGGAGTTTTTCACAAAAAAAAAAAGACTCAGTTTTTCACAAAAAGACAACATTTTTCGAGCTCCAGCTGGATTGGAAAGTACTAATACTCAGACTACACACTTTTGACTATCTTCCAAGGTCCACAGTACAGTGTGTTAAGAGTCTCAGGATAAAAAGAATCATGCAAACATGGAATTTGTGCACATCACAACCTTCAAGTGAAGTAATGCTTCTCCCAAACACCATTTCAACCTCTTTGTGAAATCTCTCCTCAGGAATTCTTGGGCAGAATAATAATATTGTGAAAAGAGTAGTGTATGAAGTACACTCATATATCCTTTAAAACTAATTTTGGGCAATCCTTTCATCTCTAAATACTGGAAAATCTCATTCTTCCATGTTCACATAACGAATGTGGAATAATTAAGGTCAAAACAGTGATTCAGAAATCACCTTGGATTCCATAGAATTCTTTAAGCTTATACCAACTACCTTACAAGAAAACCTGGGTGCTGGCACAAAAAGAATTGGTTTAGCAACAGGTTCACATGTCAGGAAGGAAGGTAAGACAAAGCAGCAAATGAATTATGCAGCTACCAAAACACAGAGCTGGAACTGCTGCACTGAGACAAAACTCCCCTCAGCATCTGACAAACAGCTCCAATATTTACTGCAAGGAAGCACAGACAGCAAACCGTACCTGTTCTGGTTCAACATGACAGAACATGGAAATCTTTTCTTTTACTGAGGTATCCAGAGGAGTGGAGCATCTGCAAACAATCTAACAGAGCAGCAACATCAGCGTTGTGACACAAAACAGAAATACTCAGGCATCCATAAAATAAACCTCTAAAAAGAGGGGTCTTTGTGCATTCTCTGTGATTTGAGAAAAAAAACCCCACAACTCCCCTTTCTTTTCCTTATTTATCACATCACCACTATACAAGAGCTCTCAACTTAAGCATTACTTCAACAAGACTGCTGTTGCAGCATGCCTGATTTTTCCATTCAAAGCCATGCAACACAAACCTTACCAGATCTGGAGAGAGCCCGAGACCCCTGAGCTCACGAACACTGTTCTGGGTGGGTTTGGTCTTCTGCTCCCCTGTGGAGCTTGGCTGGTCAGAGAAGAGCAGTTGGTGTATCAGATTGTGATAAGCAGCAATGATTCAGCAGGTTCATCAGGACTCTCAAACATCTTGTAAAAACTTTGACTGAGTTCTTGGACAATTCACATGAACCTCATGTAGCCTATTTTAATCCCCAAGACTGAAAGCAGGAACCCAAGTTCCAATCTGCCCACTAGTGCAGGAAGGAGAGGAACAGAGAGCATAAGGTTTATCCACTGCTCCCTCCAAATACCTCTGTTTTGTATTTCTAATTTTTCTCTCTAAATCACCTGGCCTGGACAGAAGAGGGAAAAGAGAGAAGAGAACAAAGACTGATCTGCACTCCATAATTATCAATTTGCTCTGTCAAATCCAGTTCAGTCTGACACAAGGAATACTCATGCTGCATTTCTGCAACTCCTAAGCCTTTATTACCCTTTGAAAAGTTCCTGTTCGATTCCTGCAAGACTTTTTAAATACACAAGCATATAATTTCTGCACTTCTGCCAGAAGTCTATATATAAACAGAAATACAAAACTAACATCACTCAGAGATACAGCATTTCAGAAACACCTGTTTAGGAAATGTTGGACTGAGGAAACCTCTGACCACCAATATGTTATGGGTCCTTACCTGGGGAACCAGACTGACATGAATGTTACAGAAATTCTCTCTTTTGGCTTTGAACTGGAACTGGCGGAAGGCCTCAATGAAAGGCATGCTCTCAATGTCCCCCACGGTGCCCCCGAGCTGGCAACACACAGACAGGGGGAATTGAAGTTACTGCCAAAACAGCACCTGGTGAAGGTGCACACTAAAGACATGAAAATATATATAACAACACACAAACACCTCCCCAGCACATCCCTTTGATTGCCTAAAAGAGCATCAACACCAACACAGCTTTCTCCCAAGGGGCAGCTCCAATCTCTGCTATGACCAGGGACAGCAGCCAGGGAACGGCTGGAGCTGGGCCAGGGCAGGCTCAGGCTGGAGATGAGGGAAAGGTTCTTCCCCCAGAGGCGCTGGGCACTGCCCAGGCTCCCCAGGGAATGGGCACGGCCCCGAGGCTGCCAGAGCTCCAGGAGCGTTTGGACACCGCTCCAGGGATGGACAGGGGGGATTGTTGGGGGGTCTGGGCAGGGACAGGGGCTGGGCTGGATCATCCTTGGGGCTCCTTTCATCTCATGATATTCTGTGGTTCTATTCCACTCAAAGCAGCAGGATTTACCAGCTGCATACACTACTTTCACAGACTGCAATCTACTCCAGGTACTATTCTACCTTCATCATTTCCCCACAAATCAAAAAGCCGCAAGAAAAACAGCTTCCCCTATGGGCAGCACCTCTCCAGAGACATCAGCTTCACCTCTATTTTCTCTTCAGAGAAAAGACTTAAATGTGAAAATTAGGATTTATGAACATTAGGTGGCACTGAGAAGCAAAATTTCTGTTAAGTTTTAGGAACTATATAGAGTGAACACATACAGGAACAGATACAAGACTATACTTGGAGCCTCCCAGGCCCTGTCAGACAGTGCCTCCTTGGTACTTCAGATCTGGGCTTGTGATCCTGGCACAGAAATTGGCACCTGAGCTGCAGGCAGAGTCCAAGTCACCATGACATGGCTGTGTGACAAGCTCCCTGTCCTGTGTTAGTACATCCCAGCAGCCAGCTCAGCAGGGTCAGAGCCTTCACCCTGCTCCATCTCCTCCTGGCAGCAGAACGTTCCATAACCACACTGAAAACTGCCACCACTGACTTGTGCCATTCCCTGTCACGTGTCTGTGCTTGAACTGGTCACTTTGAGGAGGAAAGACAACTGTTTCCAGAGGGAGATTTACCTCCCCTCCCTCCATCTACCGCGGAAGAAGAGGGCACAGCACAATTAGCTCAGACTGGCAAATGAAGTTACAAGAGCTAAAAAATTCATTCTGTAGGTTAATTAATAAAATATCCTGAGCTGGAAGGGACCCACTAAGTCCAACCCCTGTCCCTGCCCAGACCCCCCAACAATCCCCCCTGTCCATCCCTGGAGCGGTGTCCAAACGCTCCTGGAGCTCTGGCAGCCTCGGGGCCGTGCCCATTCCCTGGGGAGCCTGGGCAGTGCCCAGCACCCTCTGGCTGAGGGAAGAACCTTTCCCTCATCTCCAGCCATTCCCTGGGGTATTGTGGGGCTGACCCTCACGAGGCAGCTGCAGGTTGCAATTCAAAAGATTAGAGTAAGCGAAGTTAACAAGGGGAATTTTTAACCCATTCAATAACACGCAAATGGAACATTTCTGTAAAGAAATATACAAAATATGAATATAGGTCAGGTTACTGTATACAAGAAACAAAACTACCTACTTTTTAAAAGTTACAAACCTCAATCACACAAACTTGGGGTTCAATGCCATCTTCATCCACAGGAATCCGTGCCTGCCTCATTACCCATTCCTGTATGGCATCTGTGATGTGGGGAACAACTGGAAAAAAAAAACCCAGGCAAGGGTTAAAGCCCCCCCGCACCTATTTCTCCCTCTTAACTCATTACAGAGCAAATTACTGACAATCACTAGCCAGTGCTTCCCATAAGGCTTGAGCAGGAATTTGTGTCTTTAAAGAACTATGCATTTTTGAAGTGGTTGTTGTTGGCTGTGATTTTCAAGCGCCTTGGCAGGAAATGGAACCCTGCCTTAATTTAAACACATGTAAGCAACATTTCCGTTAAGCTGAAAGATTCAAGCACAAACTGTTCTTTGCTCTAAGGAAAGTTACACTGTTTTTAACCATCTGTAAAAGTCCTATTGTCAACCAGCTCTGGAGAGTGGTTAAAAAGGGAAGGGACCGATCTGACACTCACAAATCCTTTGGGTTTTCTAATGACATGTGTTAAGAAAAGCATTAACCATTTCAACCAGCTAACAAACAACCCCGAAGTGTACTGGTCTGAAGTCTGTTCACATTTATCACTGGGTACATTACATAGCTGGACCCAAGTCCAGCACAGTCCAAACACAAGCAGGATGGTGCAGAGCCTCAAGTGAAGATGAAAGGCAAAAGCATCCAGCCAGGACTGAAATAGAGAATGCATTTCTAAACACCAGGAAAGAAGTTCTTGAATCACCTTGGACAGTTTTGCCAAGATAATCTCCCTTCCTCTCCTTGTTAATGACATACTGGTAGATCTTCCCCGTGGTCAGGTTGTTGTCTTTGGTGAGTCGGATATCAAGGAAGCGCTCGTAGTTCCCGAGGTCCAGGTCCACTTCTCCTCCATCATCCAGCACAAACACCTCCCCTGCACAGAACCAGGCACAAGCACACATGTCAGGCATGTGGAACAATTCAATATAAGGAAAATCCTTCCCTGATTGCCAGAGTTCAGGAGTGGCTAACAGAACTGAAAGCGTTCTATAACTGACAGACAAGCATACTGGGGACTGAGTCCTTAAGGCAGCAGCAAGAACAGGCCAGAGCACATCTGTGCTGTGGGCACTGCAGGCCAGAGCACATCTGTGCTGTGAGCTGTGGGCACTGCAGGCCAGAGCACATCTGTGCTGTGAGCTGTGGGCACTGCAGCCCCGCCAGCCAGCCCGCAGTGCTGGCAGGCTCAGCCTGCGGCTCCCGCAGGCAGGACCAGGCACAAAGGCTCGTACAAAGGAGATGATTCACAGCAAGCCAGGACAGCCCCGGGGCCGCCCGGCAGACCCCGACACCGAGCACGCGGGCACTCACCGTGCTCGTACGGGGAGAAGGTGCCGGCGTCGATGTTGATGTAGGGGTCGATCTTGATGGAGGTGACATGCAGCCCGCATGACTTGAGGATGGTGCCGATGCTGCTGGCGATGATCCCCTTGCCGATGCCCGAGATCACCCCGCCCGTGACCAGGATGTACTTCATCTGCCCCGCGCCTGGACACGACAGACAGCGGCACCGCCTCACCGCGGGCTCTGCGAGGGGAACGCGCCCCNCAGCTGCGCCTCTGCGCCTGCGCGGGGCGGGCCGGGGGCGGGCCCAGAGCCTGAGGGCGGGGCCGTGGCCGGAGGTGGGGTAGCCCCGCCCACTGCCCCGCCCCGGCCCCCTCAGTGCCGCAGCGGCCGTGGAATCGCGGAATGAGCTGGGTTGGAAAGGATCTTTACGGTCGTGTAGTCCGATCTATGATCTAGCGCCTCCTCATCATGTCCCCAAGTGCCACACCCACGCCTTTTTTGAACGCTTCCAGGGATGGGGGCTCCACCAGTGCCCTGAGCAGTCTAGGGCAGGACTGGACAATCTTTCAGTAAAGAAATTTCCCAATACTCTCCCTGAGCCTCCCCTGGCCCAGCCTGAGGCCGTTCCCTCTCCTCCTGTCCCTGTTCCCTGGGAGCAGAGCCCGACCCCCCCGGCTGTCCCCTCCTGTCAGGGAGTTGTGCAGAGCCACAAGGGCCCCCCTGAGCCTCCTTTTCTCCAGGCTGAGCCCCTTTCCAGCTCCCTCAGCTGCGCCTGAGGTGGATTCTGTCATTCTTGTCTCCTTTCCAGTGTCCGTGTGTCCTGCCAGCACATTTCCCCATGGACATGGTCCCCTGGGTGTTGACAGTTCTGTGGCAGAAATGTCTCTTTGCCTTCCCCTGGGCTGGGGCTGTCCCCTCGCTGCTGGCCCGTGGTGACCCTGCACAGGAGTGCACAGGACTGCAGTGCCTGCTGCCCTCTTGGAGGAGCCATCTGCTTTCACAATTACCTGGCCATGCTGATTTGTTCCTCCACGAAGGACTCTTCTTATTTTCTACTGTCCCATAAGTAGCTCCTAAGTGGGGGGAAAAAAAAAAATCTGTTGGATCCCAGAAACCAGGGTTTTTTGAGCTTTCTGTGCTTTCTGGCACTGACCCCCTGGAGGACACTGCTTTTGACCTGAGCCCTTGGAGAAGGCTTCCAAATTTGAGTGATAAAGTTAAAAACACAGGTGTGTAGTTAAATAAAAGTGTGTGATCTCACATGGTGAAGGGTTTTTAATTTGAGGTTTTTATAATGTAGTAAAAGGATTTTGGGTGGTGTCTCTTTCCGTGTTCATCTTCCTTCTTCATGGTTTCAGGCAGTAGTTTCTGGTTGGACAGTTAGTGTCACACTGAGGGTCACGGGAATTTAGTTATTGGGTTAAAAATATAAATAATGTAGGTGTTAATTCTCTATTGGACTGTTTAGCTTTAAGAGACCTTGTAGCTAGCTGATCTCGCTCTATTTTGCTCACTTTTAGCTGGTAGCTAGAAGTGTTGCTGAACGTTCTGTACTTTCAATAAGATTTAATAAACAACCAAGCCCGAACACGAGAAAATTTGTTTCCTTCGTGTGTTTTTTTAATCCTGGCTCTGAGTGAAGACACAAGAGACTGAGACAAACCGCTAATTAAGTGGTGCAAAATACCACCACCGTTACACATTTCCAGCAGTTTTTGTGCAGAATGGTGGCGATGGGTCTGGTGGCAATGAGATGGGTGACCTCAGGGAAGGGCTGTGTGTGCTTGGGCTGTCACTGTCGCTGCCTGGTGGCACATCCTGATAAGGCACAGAGAGGCTGAGCTCTCCCAGGACTGCCTTTGGACATCCCAGCTTTTCCCATTTCATGAGTGGGGCACAAGACGTGTGTGTTGTAGCTGAAGGGAAGTCCATCCTTGTGAGGATGTGTGTAACCTCGATGTGAGCATTAACTTCAGGGCACACAAATCCTTTTCTCAGTGCCTCATTAAAGGCCTCAGGGGTTGGACATCCCGTGGTTCTCAGGAGAGAGCTGCACTCAGTGGGAGCTATTGTGAACATTAAATGGTGTGGAATAACAGTGACCCAGAAAAGTCAGATCACAAATGTCTCAAGTTATGCAAAATTACATCAGCTTTTTGCAGAAGTGGGTGAAGATGTGTGTAGGTGCATGTGTTTCACCCTTAACTTTGCCCTCAGTAAGTTTTTTCCCTCGCAGTGCCTTGTTCTCAGCTCTCAGTTAAATACAGACCAAATACTTTCCTTTCAGAAATGTGAAACGATATGAAATGGATCTGAGCTGTTTATTTAACAGGATTTGATTCACAGCAAAACAAATTAACTGGAAAACATTGCTGGGAGGACTGGCATAGCTCTGGGGAATGTTAATGTGTTACTGGGATTATGCAAGGAATGAATAGACTGGAATCCTCACTCACTCACTTGAACTTCCTTGTAGTTTAGGGGCCTATTTGTACAGGAAAAGGCTTATTGTGTTATGTATATATAATATTAATGACAGTGCTAATAATAAATTATATAATATGTGTGATACATACATGCAGTTATTCCGGTCAGGACATTCACAGCTTCCTCTAAGCATGGTCCCTCCTGAAGGTGACAGGATGAGATACCAGTTTCAGTGACTCTTTTCTCTGTGACCAGTGAAGGAAGTGGCTAAAGATGGCCCTGCACTGGAGTGCTCCTGACAGTGACAGAATATCCAGGAGCTTGCAGACTCCGTGGGGTGTGGGCATGGCTGCCACCCCGCCACTGGGCAGCACTGCAGAGAAAACACTTTGTCTTTATTATCACCACTGGTGTCTGATATTTACATTTAGCACCTGTCCCACTCATATCATGTTGGGTAGGTATCAGTCTCTTCTGACTGATGCCTACTCCAAATGCCCTGCACATGCCCCAGATGGCAGCAGTGTGGGTGAGGACATCCCTGCCATCATCCTCATCCACCCTGACCCCATCCCTTGTTAGCAGCAGAAGGCTTTGCAGGAGAAGTCTAGTATCACCAAGGACAGACAGGACACATGGAATCACAGAATCCCAGAATGGTTTGGGTGGGAAGGGATCTTAAAGATCCTCTTGTTCTACCCCCTACCATGGGCAGGGACACCTTCCACTATCCCATGTTGCTCCAAGCCCTGTCCAACCTGGCCTTGAACACCTCCAGGCAGAGCATCTCATGTGCTCCCAAAGTGTCCTGGGCATTTCTGCCTCTGAGTACCTGTGAAAAACATCTTGGCTGATTTTTAAGTACAGAATATTGCAGACAGCTAAAAATCAAGGCATGAAGGTGATTTTCTTCTGCCCTGCTCCAGGTTCACCTCCAGTTCTTACTCTGTGACTGCTGAAGTAGTGATGAAATAGTTCCTGCTGCGATCCAAATATCTTCTGAAAGGCTTCTTCAGTTGTTTGGGGTGGAAGTTCTTTCTTAGTAATGCAGGTGTGTACTGTAGGGTGCTGGACATCCTTCTACAGAGGTCACTGTAAAAATCCCCATTTTTAGGTTCTCCTAACCAACTCCTATCAGCACATGGATCAAAGCCAGGATCCAGTCTCAGCCAGGCCTTGGAACACACTGGGGAAGCTGTTCTATGTTTGTTCCACTGTGCTGATCACTGGGTTTTACCTCGTGATTAATATAAACTTCACAGGAGTGATGTGGAATCACTGGCAACTGCCAAGCACTGTCCAGTCCCAGTGTCATGCAGCAGGATGCTTCTTGTGAGGAGCTTCTGTATGGCTCCTTGAGATCTCCATCTGCAGGATTAATCAGGTTTGTGTAAAATGTTCAAATCCTTTTACAAGTTTACACTTGTGCTCTGAACTTGATCAAGTTTTCATCTAAGTGCAAAGTAACACATCTGTTACCCAGAGCAATCAAAGGATCTGGGCAGATCTTGAATAAGATACAAAATAATGTAGGAACTAGAGCTGTTACATCATGTACCCTCCTCTGGAACACAAATCTCATGAGGAGCAGCTGAGGGGATGAGTGACAGAACAAGAGGAAATGGCCTCAAGTTCTGCCAGAGGAGGTTCAGGTTGGATATTAGGGAAAATTTCTTCATTGAAAGAGTGGTCAGACATTGGTGCAGGATGCCCAGGGCAGTGGTAGAGACACCATCTCTGGAAGCGTTCAAAAATGAGTAACCGTGCCTCTTCATGTTGTGGTTTGTGAACATGGTGAGATTCAGGCAGAGGTTACACTTGGTGATCTTGGAGGTCGTTTCTATTTTTAATTGTCCTATGGTTTTGTGCCCTGGGGCAGCTCTTGCCTCCTCGCGTTGCTGCACTGTGTCCTCTCAGAGATGTCCACTAGATGGTGGAATGCACCAGCAAAAGAGTTTGTGCAGCAACAAAGAGAGGAGCTCAGACTGTGGTGACACCCGAGGGGATCTCAGAGCTGCTCTCAGGACCAGATCCTGGAGCACCACACGTGCCCTGTGTGCTAGGGGGCATTTGGCAGCACCCCTCTGCATCAGTCTCTGCGGTGCCATCCCAAACCCACTGACACTGAAGAATTGTGATCCTTCCACAGGTCTTGATTCTTCAGGCAGGGGATTTTCACCTTCAGGCCTCTTCTTCTCCACTGCTTTTTCTCCACGGAGAAGAGCTGCGTTTTTCCTAGGAGGCAAGGAGTGAACCCAGTGGTGTGCTGCAGAGCTCATCCATGCTAGGAAGGGAATGTGTTGGCTGGAGGACTGTGAATAAGAATGGGACAGCACGTCACCAAAGAGGGGGTGTGGGGGTAAAAAGTTCTGCAGGTGCAGAAGATGTGTGTGATGGGGATTAAAGCTCTCAAGTCTGTGTGGCCTTGGACAGAGTGCTGAACTGAGACCAGCTCTCAGTCCTCAGCCCTGAGAGGTCATGTCACAGTTCTGTGCCTCAGTTTCTCCTGTGTCAGATGGAGTCAAGGAGTCTGACCTTTTGGGGACAGTCTTTTGTTATCTACAATGAGCTGGGTGTCAGAGCTCTCTGTTTTCCTTACTGAATCTGCTGGTGACTTGTGGGATTGTGTCCTCTGTACCTGGAGTCACAGGGAGGTGAAGCTTTAGCTCCACTCATGACACTGTCCAGAGCAGGGGGCTGAGCTTGCACTGTCCTGGTGCCCTCATTCCAATCAGAGCTGCATGTCCTGCACACAGCAAAGGGAGATCTGCCAGAGCCAGCTGCTGCTGCAGGAGTGATGGGTGCTGCTGCAGGAGTGATGGGTGCTGCTGCAAGGGTGATGGGTGCTGCTGCAGGAGTGACAGGTGCTGCTACAGGGGTCACGGATGCTGCTGCAGGGGTGACCAGAGGTGCTGCTGCAGGTGTGATGGGTGCTGCTGCAGGAGTGACAGGTGCTGCTGCAGGAGTGATGGGTGCTGCTGCAGGGGTGGCAGGTGCTGCTGCAGGAGTGATGGGTGCTGCTGCAGGGGTGACAGGTGCTGCTTGAGCTGCTGTCACTCCTTGGCCAGCTTGCTGAGGATGCAGGCTTCAGGCCTTCATGTCTGCAGGAAGACCCATGCAGATTTGATGAGTGGAGAAGCTGTAGAAACAGAATGAGATGTTTTCCTTTAACAAATGAAGTTTCCTTCTCTGAGGGGACTGTGCTGGTGGCGGTTTTGCCAGGAGATAAGCTGGTCTAGGGGGAGTTGTCCCTGCCCAGAAGGGTCGGAACAAGACGACCTTTAAAGTTCCTTCCAACCCAAACCGTCCTGTGATCCTGTGATTCTGACACCTTTTTTTTCTGAGGAGAGAAACCACACAGACCATCTGAAGCCTAAGGAGTGTCCTCAGCTCCTCCAGTGCTCTGTGGGAGTGCATTTCCAGCTCATGCATTCTGGAGAGGCCAAGCCAGCTGCCAAGGAGTGTGTTACGAAGACGTGCAAGGACAAGAGGCAGGATTATCAAGCACTGCTTCTCTACCTGCATGACTGAGCAAAATTTAATTACCTCTGCTCCCAGGAGAGCTGCCTGGCCCTTGTACATGAACCATGAGATTTAGGTTTCCAATGATTTGCAGTGCTCTGACAGGTCTGTGAGCCCTCCAGCTTGTAAGGTGCCTCTAGTAGAGACCAGGGAAAGCTGGGACAAGGACTTTGTAGTGAGTCATCCAAAAAAAAGAATGGTGTAGGGAAAAGAGACCTGCTACTCACAGGAAGCATGCTGGTTGACTTTTCCATTCAATCATCTGCCGTTAATGTTTTTAGCCTGTCATATTAACATAGGTCCATTTTCACCTGCCTCTTTGATGCTGTGATGTTGTGGGATTTCTCTGGTGCCCAAATCTTCATTCATTGACTGTTGTGTTTGTATTTTCAAGTTTTTTCTTTTATCTGCTGTCAAGTAAAACCTTCCGTTCTTATTGGCCAAGGAGACTAATTGTTCCCTTTCTTTCTAGCAGCAACAAGGAGCCATCATAAAATTATCTCACAGAGCTGCTCTTCAGTCATGGTTGTGGTAATGAACCAAGTGTTCAAGAAAAGACTTGGTCCAGAGAGCTGAAAGGACAAGGTGAGAGACCTGCAGGAACATTTGCTGAGATGACTTCACCCTGGGATGTCAGGGTGTGCCTGCAGGTTTTACAAAGAAACACAAGCCACCTCTGCTACTTGTGACCTGTCAGTCATACGTGTTGTGCTGTTGTGATAGAGTGCAGGACAGGTTGCCTGTCTGGGCATTTGGTAAATGGGCAGAATTGCTATGGTGGGACCTGCATGGGGCAGGAATGTCACTGCCAGGCACAGAACAGGGTGTCAGTGCTTAGAAAAATAATGCAGTCACCCAGGGAGGGTCAGGTTCAGCAAACCTGAAGAGCTCTGCAGGGCAGGAACACTCAGCAAAGCACTGAGGTGCCAAGAGGCAAAACAGGTTTTGGCCTCACTATTTGCCACGTACAATACATAAACAAAGTGTGGCCAAAGTTTACTTTAATGCCAGCCAGGTGTGCCAGGCCCAGGGCACGAGGTGAGGCACTGCACAGACACAGGGAGGGGTCTCATCTCTCCCAGAGCTCACATCCTCAACAGAAAAGTCAGGAAAAATAATCAATGTGATTCTCTGTAACATTTTCCCCTTAATTAAAATACACACCAGGGTCACTGTTCCCCCAGTACCTTTTTGGCTCTCAGCACATCTCAACCTTGATCCAAGAGGGACATTTTCAGGTGCCATATGACAAAGTCCAGGACAGAGCTGAGCCCTCTCCCCACATAGGGACTGTGAACCATCTGGTCAAGTCCAGGTTATCACACACAGAGACCACCACAGCTAGAAATTCGGGTGGGACCATCCACAGGAGACCTGTGTGTCACAGCAAACCACTATGAGGGAGCACCAGAATCCCAGAGGAGCTTTGGGGATATGAAATTATACCCGTCCCTAATCCAGGATACTTTTGTGGACATTTCAAAGACTGGAATTTTTTAAAAAAATTTCTCTTGTTTCTCTGCCACAACTGTGAGTGTCCCATAAGCTCACTGACCACATGAAACAGCCCAGCTGGAGTTTGTTTAAAGCTCTGCTCAAATGCTTCATTTTTC
This sequence comes from Rhabdornis inornatus, assembly GCA_013397075.1. NCBI lineage: Eukaryota > Metazoa > Chordata > Aves > Passeriformes > Rhabdornithidae > Rhabdornis > Rhabdornis inornatus. The sequence continues at coordinate 914,681 of VWZS01004126.1, read as the reverse complement.
TGTATTTACACCTGTACTGACAATATTTGCATTGTAATGATTGAACTCTGCTTTCACCTCAACATTTGCCTGGTAGCAAAGGTGATTTCTGCATAACCAGAGAACAACTGAGTCTTCCCATTCCTCTAGGAATAGTCTCACCTCAGCTCTATTCAAGGCATAAGGGAGCTGCTTTTTCCCAATACTACACGGGAAGGTTTGGAGCTGCAAACAGGTACCAGGGTGAAAGAAGCACATTTCAGGATCTAGAATCAGCCAGGAAGCTCTGGGAAAATGTTAGGTTCTCCCATAAGTTTGCAGCTGCCTCTTTGAAAAAAGAGGGAGGAGGACTTTTTATACAGGCAGGTAGTGACAGGAAAAGGGAAAATGGTTTTAAACTGACAGAGGGAAGGGTTAGATGAAATATCAGGAATAAATTCTTCCCTGTGAGGGTGGGGAGGCCCTGACACAGGCTGCCCAGAGAAGCTGTGGCTGCCCCATCTCTGGAAGTGTCCAAGGCCAGGTTGGACAGGGCTTGGAGCAACCTGGGACAGTGGAAGGTGTCCCTGCCCATGGCACAGGGTGGAGCAGGATGAGCTTTAAGGCCCCTTTCTATCCAAACTCTTCCATGGTTCTGTAATTCTATGATCTAGGGATGAAGGCACTCAGTGTTTTGCTGGAGGTCCCATAGGATTTCTGGCAGAATTAAGGGGTGAGAACAGATCTCCATGTTCCACTCCACAACACAAATGTGACAGGATCGTTCTCATGCACAGAACAGCTGACACAGACTCTCACCCAAGTGTCCCTTTCTCTTGGGATTTTTATGCCTGTAAAAAAGGTGGAATCCTTCCATTTGAGGAGCAGAGCATATGTGATGACCAGCAGGAGAGAGTGTGCCACCAGCACAGTGATGTGTGGGAGCTGTGGGAGCTGTGGGAGCTGGCCTTGGCCTGAGAGCAGCAAAGCAGAGCTTAGCACAGGCAGAAGGAGCTCTGTTGGATCTCAGGAATCTGGAGTTTTTGAGTTTCCTGTGCTTCCTGGCACAGACACCCTGGAAAACACTGCACTGGATCTGAAACCTTGGAGAAGATTTGTAAATATAAATAATAAGTTAGAAATCATAAATGTGTAGTGGGTTAGATGTGTGTGTTTTCACGGGGTGATGGGTTTTAAATTTGAGGTTTTTACAGTATAGTGGTAGCTAGGGGACAAGATGGAGAATTTTGGGTGGTGTCTTTCTTCTTGTTCATCTTCTCTTCCTTCTTCTTCACGGAACTTAGGTAGTTACCTTTGGATTGGTCAGTCTGAAATCACTCTAAGGGTCATGGGGATCTATCATTGGGTTAAAAGTATAAATAATATAGGTGTTAAACTTTTATTAGTGTGTTTAGCTTTAAAAAGCCTTGAAACAGGCTCAGCTTGGAGCCATTTTTCCTACTTCTAGCAAGCAGCTAGAGGTACTGTTGTACTTTCTGTAAATTTTAATAAGATATAATAAACATCCAAGACCGAACATGAGAAACTGGCTCGACTGCCTTTCTAATAATCCTGGATCTGAAACAAAACAGATGAGACTGATGACAAAACACTAATAAGTAGTGCAAAAAGCCCAGAAAAAGCCTGGAACACTCTTACAGAGCTCTAGTGCTGAGCAAACAAAGGAACTGGTGTGAGGAAAGCAGCACGAGCAGAGGGTTGGAGAAGGATGCAGCAAATATGCAGGCAGAAGAGTTCCAAGGCCAGCATTGCTGGCTGAGAAAGATGAGGTCCCACAGTGTCACTCCTGTGAGTCCCTTCCTGGCAAGCTGGGTGAGAGGAGGAAAGACACAAAGGCTCCAGAGAGAGGATGAAGGAAATGCAGGTTGACACAAAGCCCTGAGAGAGGAGGAGTGCCCTGGGGGGTTCCTGGATGGACTCCTGCAGAGGTGACGCTAAGCTGGCAAGGAAAACTCCCAGGGCAGCTGAGCTCATGCCCTGCCCCAACCATGTGCAGGTGTGCTGTGCCACAGGAGAGATGGCAGCATCCAGTGGGCTGTTTTTGTCAGTGTCCACAGCCAAAGAAATCCAACAGAAAGCTTTGTCTCTAACAAGCAGCCTCTGGCTGCAGCAGGTAACAGGAACAGGGCATCAGCAGCACTGGGGTGCTTGTTTCAGGAGCTGGATGGGCTTTCAGCCACCAGATCAAACACATAAAACCCTGAGTAAACCATTAGGATGTGTGCACTGCAGGTGTAGTACACGACATGGTATGACTGAGCAGCACAGCCCCTGAGAACAGCCTGTCACCACCAGTGACACCCCTGTATCCACCCCGAAGGGACACAGCAGCTCCGCAGTGCAGGGATGTGCACTGGGATTCCTAACACTCCAAAAGGTCTTTTACTCCCTTCCACTGATTTTCTTGGACTTCTACACTTTGAACCTGATTCCGCAGGTGGCCTCTTCCTCCTGCTGTGTCATTTAGTTTCTAATTTTGAAGGGGCAAAACCTTGAGGGATTTCAATCCTTTTTTGAGTGCATACATGCTTTGTTGGTTGGTAGTGAGAGTGTCACACAACCGGTGTGAGATGTCTCAAAAGGAAAAGGACAAATCACTCATCGTTCATGCAGCCCTAAGGACACCAAACCCTGCTGTAAGTGCTCTTTAAAATCTTTATGAAATGTGAGAAATACAGTGACATTCAGCTAATTCAATTGCAGGATAATTTGAACTTCTATTTAATTCAATCAAAACTCCTGAAATAAAACCATTTGTATTCTTGACACAAACCCATTTAGACTCTACTTCTGCTAGGCTGATGGAGATGTGATGAGTTTTTCACTTAGAGGCCACTTCACAGCTAATTTTTTATAGTGTTTTTGCTTAACTGACAATAAAGAAGTACTCACACACTTGTGCTACAAATTCCTGCCTCGATTTATAACATTTCCTTGCATAAAGTGAGTCATTACAGAAGAAACCCTCAAGTACAGAAGAAACCCTTAAGTCAAAAGAGTTGAGTGCTCTCTCCTGCTGTGCTGCAGCCAAACTAAAGCTTCCAGCTCGTTTTTTTGAACATTCCTGCACACACAGACGGGACCTTGTGAGGTGTGAGCAGGTTGTAAACCCAAATCCTTGCTGAGAAGAGGCCAACATTGTGAAAGGCACAAAAGCATGAAGAGCTCAAAGGGGCTGAAGGTGTGAAGAGAGAGGCAGTCCCTGTGTGCTGGACTCCCAGAGCAGGCAGGGACAGTGCAAATCACGCAGCTCTGACAGAGATGAGTGTGGGGGTAACGGGATTTATTTCTTTAGGTCAGGAGTGGGAGGAGCTGGCTCAGGAAGAGAGGGAAGCTGTGCACAGCACACCTGGGTTGTTTGCAGGTGTAAATGGTGCCATCCATTGCCTGTGTTTCAGGAGAGAGGGAGCAGTGAACGGCCCTGGGAGCCCTGGCAGTGTAAACTCAGCAGTGCCCACCCCACAGGGAAGCACTTGCCACTTTTATTTGTTCTCTCCCTCTTGATCTCTCTAGCATAAGGCTGAGCATGTCCTCAAGAGTCCCGCAGCAGGAGGGGATGTGCCATGAGGGCAGATCAGGGAAGCTTTTGTCCCTGCATCGCCCTGGGGCTGCCGTCCTGCTGTGCTTGCACAGGGGTAACTGGATGGGGCTGAGGAATTTTAATCCTGAATGATTTCCACATTCCTTCCAGCCTGGCAAAGGATTCTGCTGAGGCATCAACTGCCTTGTCCAGCTCAGCCAGGCCTGCATCTGATAAGTTGATTGAGGATTTAATTGAGGAATTAATTGAGGCATTCTGCTGGTTACCACAACATTATCAGTCAGCTTCTCAGAGTTGGAGCTTTCCAGTTCACTTGGACTCAGTCCTGTGAATAACTAAATACCATTAACCTCCTCCAAAATCCCTGGAGTGGTGGCTGCTGGAAACTTGAGGGATCAGTATCCTTTTTGCCAGCGTTTCTTTGAGTGCTGGTTTGCTCAGCTCAAGTAAGAAAGTTCACTTTGGAAGCAGAAGTGCTGAAAAGTCTTTTTCCCTTCATGTCCTGGTTCTGCAGCTGCAGCTGGTTGTGCTGTTCATTAGCTCTGATTCTGGCATTTGTCTTGATGGTCTAGGAAGATGTTCAGCTTTTGTTCTCAAAATCATACAATACCCAGAGGGATTTCCACCTCTGTTGAGTGCATTTGTGCACATTGGAGATGTAAGATGTAATGCAGCTGGAAGGTAATAACAGCACTCCTGTCAAATTTGAGTTCCTGAACTACAACATTTTAAACCAAAAACATGATGTGATTATCTCTAACCCTTTGGGACCCATTCTGGTCTTATTTAAATTGGTGTGAATGGGAATAAGGTAATGGGATAATCTTGGGACAAGGAGGCAGCTCTGTGTTTTCACAGAATCACAGAATCACAGAACAGCTTGGGTTGAAATGGACCTTAAAGCTTATCTCATTCCATGGACATATTCCACTATCCCAGCTTGTTCTGAGCCCCATCCAGCCCGGCCTTGGACACTTCCAGGGATCCAGGGGCAGCCACAGCTTCTCTGAGCACCCTGTGCCAGGGCCTCACAACTCTCCCAGGGAACAATTCCTCCTCAATATCCCATCTAACCCTGCCCTCTGTCAGTGTGAAGCCACTTCCCCTTGTCCTGTCCCTCCAGGCCCTTGTCCAAAGTCTTTCTCCAGCCTTTTTGTAAGCCCCAATTTGCCCTCAGTGAAGCTGTTCTAGCTCTTTGTGGTCACTTCCCCATCCTGCACACATTTGGATGAGGACTCCAAGAGGACCTGCTCCATGACCTATCTTGGCATAGACAGGATGGCCCAGTGTTCCCAGTCCTCTTCTTGCCCCAGCTGATGCAAATTCAGCAGGAATAGAAAACCCTTCCCAATTCTAGGGCATTTTTACTGGCTTCAAATCATAAAGGAATGCCTTGCTGATGAACACAGGCAGAGTATGGCCCCAAAGTTTTTCTGGGTCGGAGGTGCTTTTCACTCCTGTTGTTCTTGTGCCTCTTTCTCTTCAGCCGAGCAGCTGCTACAGCTGTGCTTGTTCCAAATTGCAGCATGATGTTAATTTTCTCAGATCTGTCTATCGAGGAGGATTTCATTTCAGTTGGCAAAAGACAATGCACTTAAACAGCTACAGCCGAGACAAAGACGGAAATTAACATTTGTAAAGAAAGAAAGGGACAAAAGAAATGTTGGTGACAAGGAAGAAAGTGGAACAAAAATGAAATCATTGTCATTGTCTGACTACAAAGGAGAAGGGGTTCAGAGATGAAGATTCCTGCCATGCCAGCCTGCTGCCTGGGACTCATTCCAGAGGGGGAAACAGTTTGTCCAGGAACAGGACATGGCTGTGAGTGCAAAGGGCTGCATCACCCACCCAGCCCAGGAGAAGGGATTCAACGATCCATTCCATGGTACTCACTATCAAAGCTGTGCATACCCCTCTGCCAGGCAGAGGTTTTAAAATGTCCCCCCAGGAAGAGGGAAGATGCCCCAAATACCTGCCAGGTTGCATTGCAAGCTTCTCACTGATCCTTAACCTCCACTCGTTGCTGGTGATTAGTCAGGAGCACGTTGGCACCAATAAATATTTGTTTCGGTTTTGGGTAAAATTGGGAGGAAATTTTTGAATCGGGTTTTTTTGGGAAATAGATTTAAGCAGGTTTTTTTAAATTGGTTTGGGGGAAAATATTTTTTTGGAGAGAAGTGGGGAAAAATTGTTTATTTAATAGGTAAAATACTTTTTAGTATAGAAATGAATAATATTAAATAGTAAAATTTTTTGTTGTTTCGAAGAGATGACAGATTTAGAAGAGGTTTTTTGTGGGTTGTAGTTTGCTTTATTTAGTTTTTTTAGGTTTTTTGGTGTTGGGAAATGTGGTTTAGGCTCGGTTTGGTGGGTTACAGATGTGGGGTTTTGTGGTTTTTTGGGTTTTTAGTTTAGAGTAGGTTTGAATAATTTTAAGAAAAAGGATGAAAAATATAGTTTAGGGAATTTTTTTTTGTTTTAATTGGTTAGAAAAATTAACTAAAAAGTAAGAGAGTTTTTTTTGTTGTTTATTGTAGATAAAGTTTGTGAGTAGAATGTGGGGGAGTTAGTGTAGTTTATGTTAATATTCTTTTTTAATTAAAGTTGCAGAATTTANTATTTGTTTCGGTTTTGGGTAAAATTGGGAGGAAATTTTTGAATCGGGTTTTTTTGGGAAATAGATTTAAGCAGGTTTTTTTAAATTGGTTTGGGGGAAAATATTTTTTTGGAGAGAAGTGGGGAAAAATTGTTTATTTAATAGGTAAAATACTTTTTAGTATAGAAATGAATAATATTAAATAGTAAAATTTTTTGTTGTTTCGAAGAGATGACAGATTTAGAAGAGGTTTTTTGTGGGTTGTAGTTTGCTTTATTTAGTTTTTTTAGGTTTTTTGGTGTTGGGAAATGTGGTTTAGGCTCGGTTTGGTGGGTTACAGATGTGGGGTTTTGTGGTTTTTTGGGTTTTTAGTTTAGAGTAGGTTTGAATAATTTTAAGAAAAAGGATGAAAAATATAGTTTAGGGAATTTTTTTTTGTTTTAATTGGTTAGAAAAATTAACTAAAAAGTAAGAGAGTTTTTTTTGTTGTTTATTGTAGATAAAGTTTGTGAGTAGAATGTGGGGGAGTTAGTGTAGTTTATGTTAATATTCTTTTTTAATTAAAGTTGCAGAATTTAATATTTAATATTAATTGAATAGATGATTTGGGGATATAGGTATTATATAGTTATTTTGAGACATTTTATTTTTTATTTTTATACTATTAGTTTATTTCAGCTGGGAAAGGTCACTCCTACCTTGCACTGTTGTGTGCTGAAAACAGAAATTCCTCCTGCTTTTATTTCCAGGGGGTCTCAGAGGAGCCTGTGTCCCCACAGTCACATCCATGGCAGGCACACACTGGAGGCTGTTGGCATCCTGGCAGGATGGGTGTTCTCCTGCCAGCCAGCACCTACAGCCCCTGTGCTGGTGCAGCTCAGAGCCTCTGCCTGGAGTCAGACAACAGTCAAATTGGACAAGTTTTAGCAAAAATGCAGGTACCAAGGCTGGAACACGTGAGTGTCTACATGTACAGCCATTATGCTGAGTGACTCCAGGCTGGGAGTTGATGGGTGAGCTAACACCACCCGTGAGGGTTGTCCTGAGGGCTGTGGACACCCAAAATCCTCGCTGAACACCCGCCCTGAAATGGAAAACACTCTTCTGGAAGGACTTGGCTGTTTCCTAAATGCTTCCATGGCTCAATTTTCATCCTCCTTGGGCAGGTACCATCCTGTCTTCATCTCCCAGTGCCTGGCTGGCCTGCCTGGTGTCCTCCCAGTGCTGGACATGCTCATGCTCTCTGTGGAGTCTATTTGCTTGTGAGAACCTTTCACAAGGTGATTTTCTCCTTATTGGTGCCTCAAACTTGACCTCTGTGAAGTCTGAGATGGGCCTGGGAAGATAATCCAAGGGGTCCTGCTGTGCTTTGGGCTGGTTTGTGCCTCGTGTATCATCTCTCTGAAGTGTTAAAAATTGTGTGCTCCTACCTGTGGCTGCCTCATTCTTCACAGAGAGGGACTTTGGACACGGGCATGGAGTGATAGGACACAGGGGAATGGCTTCACAGTTACAGAGGGATATTGGAGAGAAATTCTTCCCTGTGAGGCCCTGGCACAGATTGCCCAGAGAAGCTGTGGCTGCCCCATCCCTGGAAGTGTCCCAGGCCAGGTTGGACAGGGCTTGGAGCAACCTGGGACAGTGGAAGGTGTCCCTGCACATGGCAGGGGTTTGGAATGAGATGAGCTTTAAGGTCCCTTCCAACCCAAACCAGTCTGGGATTCTGTGATTCTCCAGAAATTTAAACTCTGGTATTCTGAGGGGAAGAGTGCAGCAGCCATGTGACAGATGGAAAGGTTCACCCTGATTGCAGCCCTTGCCATAGCAAGGGAGCTGCCAGGGAGCAGCAAAAGGGGATCAGGTCCTGGACTGGATCAAGGGATTGATTGAGCCCTGGAGACCAGGAGCTGCAGTGTTCAGGGACCTGCCCACACCCACAGGGGTCTCCAAGACAGGAGTTTGGGGCACGTGGAAGAGCTGTGCCTGTCCTGCTGTGCATAAGTCACACAAATCCTGGTGAGGCTTTTCCCACTCAGAGCGTGGTGACTGGCCAGAAGAAACCAGTTCTTAGTGGCCTGCCCATCCCAGTCTGCTCTGCTGCCCTGGGTGACAGAACTCCCCCTGTGCACTGGAGCAGGTGCTTCATCTGTTCCAGGAGAAACACTCTGAAATTTAGGGGGTTTGTTGCAATCTGCAACAAAATCCATTTTTCTGGTCTGGATTGGTTATTGTCTGTCCATAGGTGACAGGTGACAACAGTCACTGCTCTAGTTCAGAGGTGATGCTTAAATTCCTCTTCCCAGAGACAGGATCCGGTTGTCCCTGGGCACTGGTGGTGTTTTGGTTAGGGGGAGCAGTTGTGGCCCAGGATCCACACTGGACACGAGTGGACTGATACTGAATCCTGGTGAATTTGCACTCTTTATTTCTGACTCCCATCTCCCTGTCTGGAGCTGGTTTGAGGCTCTGCCCTGGAGCAGTTGCCCAGAGGGGAGCTCACTTCACGGCCCCGAAGTCAACAGAAACTTTGGGACCTCAAAAAAAAAAAAAAAAAATCTTTTTTTTTTCAAGAAGATGAAACTATTCTTCAAATGGCAGCTAGTACCTGTAACTCGGCGATAGTTTCCCCAGCAGCAGGCACGGGCGTGAACAGCGAAAGCTCAGCCTAAGGACAGATCTGAGGGTTTTGTGAGGCTGGGAATCAGCTTTGTGGGAACCGCAGGGACTCATTTACAAGTAATGAATCGTGAAACAGCAGGAAGCGAACGAGCCAAGAGAAAGTGTGAGCTCTGCAATTAACTCCGGAGTGCTGAGGTGAATAACAAAGCGACGCGATACCAGGGCAGAAAGCAGGTCTCCAAGCTGGGAGTGTTGCAAGACTAATTTCTGTAAACCACAGTTTTTCCAAGCAACTTTTAGTCAAAGAAACTGCTACTTTCTCTTGAACTGAAGCAAATCCCACGTGTATGTATTTATCAGGCAAAACACCTGACAGCTTTTAACTCGAATTTAAATTTATGAGTGACCCAGATCAGCAAAATCCAGGAAACCATCCCCTTGAACAGTCCTGCTGGCAGGTCCTGTGCTGAGCCAAGGTGAGCAGCAGGTATCAGATAAGCCCTTGGGGCAGGTGAAGGATGGGTTTCCACTGTAAGAGACACTGGTGGGTTATCAGTTTACAGTGAAGATGAAGGAAAACATGTGTTGTTAATTTTCCCCTGGATATGGGGAGGGGTTGGAAGTTCAGGTGAGAAGACAGAGGACCCAGGGCAGCACAGCCTGTGTGTGGCACAGGACAGCGTGTGCTGTTCCCAGCCCTGTTAAGGACACAAGTGGTTACACACTGCCTGGGAAGGGAGAGTTCTCTTTGTATGGAGCCTGGAGACAGAGACAAAACTCTTTCAGGACAACTATGTTTTATTAATGTCACCCAGTAATCCATCCTCTTTGTCTGAGGCACCATGCCAGGAGCAGCTGTGTCACAGCACCTGGCTCCCCCTGCAATTCCTGGTACCGTCATGTAGAAGTGAGGAAATTTCTCAGGCAAACATCTCTTGCAGCTGATAAGGCCATGTTTTGTGTTCCTTTCTCCCATCTGAAATACAGATGAGCATAAACCACGCCATCACCTCTCCTGGGTAGGTTAAAGTTCAGTGTCACCAAACTGTCTTTGGTTGTACCACCAGACACCATCACCCTCTGGACAAAGGGATGGAGCCCAGCAGGGACACCACAGCCTCACTGGATCCAACAAAGATCCAGTGGATCCTGAAGAGTGTACCCTGCCATCAGGCCAGGCACGGCGCAGGACTTTACCTGCTGTCCCTTTCCTCCTGGTCTGTATCCATGGAATTTGGGTCCTTCATGTGCCCCATTCACCTTTCTGCTGGCAAACATCAGAGGAACTGCTCTCCTTCCCCCTGTGCCTCTCATGTGGAATAACTGGAGCAGGCACAGGAGGAGCAGATGCTGTTTCTTTTTGTGTCCCTGGTGCAGCATCCCCTCTGAGAGCTGTCAGCTCACATGTGCAGCTCCAGTTTTTGCCTGGGCTCTGTGAATAACCACAAATGCCACTTGGCTGGAATAATTGCTTCCAAGCATGCAAAGGATGGAAGGCACAGCCAGAGGCACGGCTGAAAACTTGTTGGAAGTAAGTGTTCTGAGCAGAAACCCTGAGTGGAGTCAGCATTTGTGGCCTCAGCCGTGCAGGGACAGCAGGATTGCCACACAGAGTCCATCACACCAGCTCGTGCTGCTTTTGCACTGTATCTCTGCCCCAGTGACCCCACCATGCTCACCTTTGTTCCAGTGACTAGAGCTGCTGCAGGACAGGCACTGGGGGTGGGAAATGCCCTCTTCCCTTTGGATTCCTTTCAAAGTGGCATCTATGAAAAGCAGTGAGGTCCCACATCTGGCATCTAGAGACCCTTGTTCCTTTGTGTGTGCTCTGCTTCTTCTCTGACCTTTTTTTGTTTTCTTTGCACCCCTTGCTGGTTTCCCAGACCCATGAGGAGAGCAGATCAGGCAGATGGGTGCTGTGGGCTGGGAGAGCTGAGTTAGGCAGAGCAGGGAAGGTGGTGCCTGTCAGTGTGAGGCACCAAACCTCTGTGCAGATGCTGTCACTGAGCAGCAGAGCAGCACTCACTCCCTGTAGCTTAATCCCCTGACCCCAGACCTGCATCACTGCAGCCACAACATTCTTGATGTTTACATGGGTCAGCAGCCAGACAAGGACTTGACTGGGATTTTCCCAGCAGGTCACACAGCTATTTGCCAATCAGTGGTAGCATAAACACTGCCAGGCTCCTCATGGGTCACTTGCTAGGGACAGGCTAAACAAACCATCACCAGAAGAAAAGCAGCATGGCTGAGTGGATGAGATTTGAAACAACTGTATTGGAGTCCTGAGTCTGTGCCCTGGAGGAGTTTCAGGGTTTGTAAAATGAAGAGGTGGTTAGCTGGGAGGCTTGGATCTCAGCCTGAGTGCTGGACTGGGCAGGAGGGTGTACATGAAATGAGCCCCATGTGAGCACATGAGCTTGAACCCAGCAGGGATGGGAATCTCCCCTCCTTCAGGCTCACTGTGCCAGGCAGTGCTCCAGGGAGCTTGGTGATAGCTTCATCTCAATAACTACTCTGGTATGCTGCTGCCATGTGTGTCTGTTTACCTGGAGATATGAACTATCCCTGGAAATCCCAGCTTTACCTGGAGATGTGAACTATCCCTGGAATCCCACCTCACCTGGCAGAGGGCAGCAGTTGTGGAGGAGTGAATTCCACACTGCAGCAGCACAGAGGAGACCTGGGCTCCCAGCTTGCAGCTGCAGAGTGTGAAATTTGTGATTCTTGATGTGTTGTTCCCTTCCATCCCTGTCCTAGGCTGTGGCACAGCTAAATGCAGGAGTGAGTCTGGCACAGAAGTCAGTGAGCTCTGCAGAGTGTGACACCTCCTGGGATGGGGTAGCCCAGCTGTGACTGGCACCTGGAACACAACATCAAGGGCACAGCCTGGGCCAGGAGTGTGTAAGATTTCTTGTTAAAGTTCCTGGAGACACCAGCAAAGTCTGTGTTCTGAAGAACCGTATGAGCAAGACCTTTGCCACAGGCATCCTGCTCCAAGCAGGAGCTGAGTCTCAGGGCTGTCCTGCATGTCAGGGCAGGGCAGGAAGGTGGCAAGGGAGGAATCTGCCTTCCCTTCACCAGTCCCCACTGTCAGCCAGAGGGCAAGGATTCAGGATTCAAAAGTCCAGAGAGGAAGGGAGTAAAAATTAAGAGCCTGGTGAAGAAAGGGCTCTCTGGTGATGGGGAAGTCCTGCCTTCCCTCATTCCCCTGACACGGCAGCAGTGAGTTGCTGTTGCCATCAGCCCTGGGGTGATGTGTAGTGTGGCAGAAAGAGAGCAGCACAAGTGTGCAGGAAATTGCCCTGGAGGAGAGTGATGGCAGAGAAGGCCTTGCCCTATGATGGCACCTGCCATCACTTCACGGTGACAAGTAGTGACAAGGGGACATGCACAGCTGCCCAAAGGGGAGCTGTCACCTGCCCACCTGGCTGGGCAGGACCTTGCAGGTTTTGCCAGCACCTGGGCTGTGTTTCTCACCAACAGCCAACCAGCCAAGCTGGCTGGGAAGAAAACTTGCTTCTGGCTTCCAGAGCAAGCACCTTTGACTGGGATCAGTGTGGTGAGAAGTGATGGATCTTTTTGCTCTCTCTTCCATGCTGATCCTTTCTGGCCTGTCCTGGTTTTGCTGCCTTCCTTGACCCACTGTTGCACTGTGCAGCTCAGCATTCCACCACTAAGAGCAAACACAGAATCAAAATGCTCCCAAAATTCAGGTTTCTGGAGATGATCCCTAAGAACCTTCCCAGAATATCTGTGGTATGAAAGAAACACGGAGCAGGTGAAGGAGGCTGTGGCTAAAGCAGGCTCTGTGCTCCCTCAGGGCTGGCATGGAGGGGGGAACAGCAGCCTTAGGTGCCCTTGTGAATGGCTGCAATGTGGGTTGGAAGCCAGATCTGCTTTACCTCTCAGTAAATCTGCCCGTGTGGGGCTGAGGAAGCAGGGATGTTATTTGGGGTTGAAAGCATCTTAAATCAAGCAAGTACAAAGGGGCTGAGAGCTCCATACACACCCAGAAGCAGCTGTCCCCATCCTGCAGTCCAGCCCTTCCCTTCCTGCCTGCCAGGACCTGCAATCTGCAGTGCAGGCAGACCTCAGCTTTCCAGGCTGAATCTACAAGGGCAACATTGACCTAATTAGTCTCTGAAACAAACGGGAGAGAAAGACTTGCTGCCGTATGTTGCAGAATGAAATCCTCTCCCTCTTCTTTTGCTCTCCTGGCCCCGGGGATTCATCCCAGGCAGGTGCATCTTTGATTGCAGCAGGTTTTGAATCCTCTTCCCTCTCCTCACGGGGATGCCACATGCTGTCTTCTGACCTCGTTAGCTTCTCCTCCTGTTCCACTTCCCCGCTCTGCACTCGCAGCCCCAGCGATGTGCTAATTACCACAGAGCAATCTGCAGGAACGCGCTCCTGGAGCGGGGACACGAGGGACACTCGTGGGGGAGGGAGCGAACTGGGCGAGCAGGAGCTGAGCTTTGCAAGGCTGATGTCTGAGCTTGCACCAGGCTCTGCCCCTAGCACAGGTCAGTGCCAGGTGTGCCCATGGGTCAGTGCCTGTGTGCCCATGGGTCAGTGCCAGGTGTGCCCATGGGTCAGTGCCAGGTGTGCCCATGGGTCAATGCCAGGTGTGCCCATGGGTCAGTGCCAGGTGTGGCACAGGGGTCAGTGCCAGGTGTGGCACAGAGGTCAATGCCAGGTGTGCCCATGGGTCAGTGCCAGGTGTGGCCATGGGTCAGTGCCAGGTGTGGCACAGGGGTCAATGCCAGGTGTGGCACAGAGGTCAGTGCCAGGTGTGCCCATGGGTCAGTGCCTGTGTGCCCATGGGTCAGTGCCAGGCATGGCACAGGGATGGACAGAAGACAAAGTGTCCCCTGTGGGGTTCTGCAGAGCTGTGCTGCCCACAGGGCCTGGTGTGGGCTCCCACATCACCACAGGGGCTTGTGTGGTCAGGGGCTTGCTGTGCCTCAGCTGCATCCAAGGCAAGGATGTGCTGTGCAGGATAACCTGAACCTCCAAGGCTGATTAACAACTTCCCTCAGCTCCAAATTCCCCTTGCACTGACTCCTGCAGGCAGACAAGGCAGGGCTGCACACTGGCCATGGGCAGACCTGTGCCAGGCTCCTTGGCCAGTGCTCTGCACAGGGCAGTGCTCTGGGCACCACTGCTGCCAGGAAGAGGCAAGGTGTTCACTCCAGGAATGCACCTAATGGGCTTCCAATTTCCAATTTCTGACCTGTGCTCCACAGCAGAACTGGTGTGTTATTGGAGCACAGGCAGAGGTCCATTCCTCCAGCACTGGTTGAAAATGAGGAAACTGGAGTGGGCTGGATTTGGATTAATTTTGGCCAGATGGAATGACAAGATTTTCTTCTTCTTTCTTAATCAGTGAAAGACAATTAAAAATGGAGAAAGAAAAATACAGCAGTTAAGGAGAAAACCAGATCCTGATACCCTTTGCCTTGCTGTATATCTAAATCAAACCCATCACAGCTGGTGGAACTGTATTTGTATTGAGCTGGTGTGAGTGAAATTAATGTCAGCTTCAGTAAATTAAAAGCAAGACAAAGGAAGAGAAAAGCCAGTCCCTCTGAGTGTGGCTGAGGGGGAAATAGAGGGACAGTAGGTGATTCTCAGGAAGGACATCTTCATTGTGAAGTCTGTTTGGGAGCAAGGGAAGCCATAAGGTGCCACCTTACCCAAGTGCAAGTATGTGCCAGTGTGTTTCCAGGCATGGATAAGAAGCTCCATGGGGTCCCTGTGAAGGTGCTGGAGACAAGAGAGCCTGTCCTTGCCTTCTGGTAATTTGTCCCAGACCTGAGTGCAAGGTGGTAAATGACTGACAATTGTGCTGCTGGAAACTGGGGAGATCACAATGCTGGTTTTCCCCATCTATTGTAAGATTTTCTTGGATTCTCTGCCAAACACCCAGGCTGTAAAAAATCCTTGAGTGAGAAATCCACCCCTTCATGTGATGTCCCTTTATGAAAATATTTTTTTCACTTCCTATTCCAGTTTTCACTTTGAGTCCTGTGCACAGCCATGCCATGGACACACAGATCCATCACTGCAGGACAAATTGTACCAAGGAATGTGGCTTCACTATCCCTGGTCAGTCACCAACCAGGCAGGTTCCACCACAGGGGACATTATTTGTCACTTGGGTTTTGTTGGAAAGGCTCCAGGGCAGTCAGGAGCCTCTGTCATTACTGTTGTTGCTGTCACTGTTATTTTTGTTATCTCATTGCTGTTTACATTAAATTGTTCTTACCTTAACCCGTGATCTTTAAATTTGGTGCTGCCAATTCTCCTGTCCCATTTGCCACAGAGGAGAGGGGGAAAGAGAGGAGAGAGTGGAGCTGGTGATGTCTCAGCTGCATTGACTCAGACCCATAACTCAGCTCTTCAAAACAGGTAAAACAGATCTGGTTAACATGGATCACATTACACAGAGAAGTCAAAGTCCAAAACATGTGAAATTCCTACACGAAAATTTGTAACTGCAGGAGGTCAGTATCCACCAATGTTCCTCCTGGCTACAGATCAAACAGACATTCATTAACACTTTGAATTACTGAAACAACAGTTAGTTGACCATTTTCTACTGCTTTCCAGTCAGAAAATTCATCCAGAAGTTGAAAAATGGCCATTATTCATGGGAACATGTTCATTTTGTGAGGAGCTGTTGTGTAGTGGATACCTCTCATTACTAAGAAGAGATGAGAAAACACTGAAGAGAAGGTTAAAAAATGACAGCAGATTTTTTTTGAGGTTAGGAAATACTACAGGTATCATTGATCTTCCACCCAAACCTGAAGCAGAATAGGCAAGGCTGTCTTCTATGGAAGTTTACTCTCCTAGCTTCATGTAAGAATAGTTGAATGAATAAAGCAGAATAAATCCCATCATGTATCAGCACTCCTGACTCATTGTGCAGGTCCCAGCTGACTTTAGATTTTCAAATGTGGCACCCATCTTCAGAGAGACATGGAAGGAGGAGCCTTCTCTCTCCCTACAGTTCCCTGAACAGAGGTTGTACCCAGCTGGGGGTTGGTCTCTTCTCACAGATGGAAAAGAATAGAATAAGAAGAAACTACTAAAGTTGCACCAGGGGATGTTTAGATTGTATATTAAGGAAGATTTCTCCCTGGAAAGGGTGGTCAAACCCTGGCACAGGGTGCTCAGGGCAGTGGTGGAGCCACCATCCCTGGAGAGATGGAAAAGATGTGTAGATGTGTAACCCAGGAATGTGGCTTTGTTGGACTTGGCAGTCTTAATTTCAGGGTTGAACTCGGTGATCTTAACAGTCTTTTCCAGCCTAAATGATTCAAGGAAGTCCACAGGGTCTGGATAGGTTTCATGTGAAGCGGGTCAGGAAACTGTTTAAGCCAACCTAGGGCAAAAATCTCATTTCCAGGGCAGACAGGGCCATTTGGCTGGGATCAGCATGGTACAGTGTATTTCAGCTATGCCAACAGGCCTGTACAAGAAAAAGAATTTCTTCAGAAGAGGTTTCTAGCTGTACAATCCAGACCAAATTCTGGCTAAGAGATAGCATGTTCTTTCCCTGGCATGTCCCTGTTAACCCTTTGCAGTTGCACAATCATTTAAACAGATATATTCTTACAGAATCAAAATTTACCCTGTGGTTTATCGTGTTGTCATATTGAAGAAGTGAATTTTAGGGAAGTTGGAATAAAAGGGTTATTTAGCTTATGTGTTTTCTCAAGAAAATACATATTCATAGTATTTTGATCTAGCAGCTCACATGGGCAAGTATATTTGCATAAATACTCAAATGAGAATATTTGCACGAGTAATTAGGACATGTTTGTTTTTCACAAGTGCTTATTCAGAAGGAAGTGTTTTTCTACCAAATACTCATATATAAAAGAGGTCATGAATGCAAACAAAATGATTCATGGGGATTAGTCTGAAAGAAGATTTCCCTGTGTGTCTGTAATATTTCCACTCACCTCTGGTTGCTATGTAGTGCCCAGTCATCTGCAAACCCTGATGAGCTCTGACAAGGCCTCTCCAAGTCTGCAGGATCATCTGGAGCACGGATGGAGCATTACTGCAGGTTCCCCAAAGCACTGAGCTTCTGCCAGTAATTAACAATATAAGAAATAAGAATATTAATTATAATAAAATAATCCTCCCTCAACATAAGACCCTGAGTCTGGGCTGACACCTGTTCATTATCCCCAGGATGCTGCTCCCAGTTAATGCTGCCTGAGCCCATTAAGTTGGATCCAGAGGACAGGGCACTGTTCTATGTCTTGCAAACCCAGGAGACTGAGAGCAAAGATGCTGCTCAAGGCTTTTGTTCCATGTAAGAGCCTGCCTTGATTCCAGACCTTCCTGACACGCTTCTCCCACTCCCTGTGGGAGCACAGCTGACCCTGCTGGCACAGCACTGTGCTGATGGGACCCATGGGGCTAGTCCTGATGCCTTGAATTGGGCTTACCTAGAAACAGAGGCCAGACAAAGTTAAAAATATAAAAGTGGATATATTTAATGAAGGGCCTTCAGGTATATTTAGGGCAGATGAAGCCTCCCCAAGGGGCTACACCCAAAAGGGATGATGGCACGAGTTTTTCAGACAGATATAAGTTTGGTCTCTTTGCATATTAGGGCTTAATTCTCCAATTATATTTTCAGGTAATGAAGTAATTTACCCCCAGTTCATTCCCCTTGTCCCTGATTAATTTTTGTATGTATTTGTTTTATGTTGGGGCCTGAGGCAGAAGGTGTCCTTGGATCTCAGGCCTTGAAGAAGGATTGTTTTGACCAAAATGGGAAGAGTTAACTAACACTCTATGTGGAGTTCAGAGTTCTACACTAATGCAGTACAGGATCTAAAAAATATAAAAGCTGAAATCTTAAGGCATCAGTTCCAGCATGGTCATGCTCTCACCTTCCCCTCTGAGGGCTCGAATGCAGTGTCAGGGAATCAGTTGGATTGTGCTGTGATGGTTCCCCCCTTTCCAGATGAGGTCCTTTCCACACATATTTCCTTCCTCTGTCAATGTGACCAGGAGAAGCATTGAAGGGTCTTTGCTCAGGATTTAACAATCTCACCAAATACAAAGAGCCCTCTGCCACTGCAGGTTTCTGAGTCATGTAGGTTGGCTTTCAGAGCAACCTACATGACTCAGGTGTTCCTCAGTCCTCTGGAGCCTTTAAAAACCCAAAGTAATACCAGAATTACCAAACACTGCAGTGGGTTTGACCTCTTGAGACAGTGTGATTCCATCATTGACATCCTCCTGGTCTCCCCCTCCAGAGCCACTCTGCAGCTCCCACTGCTGCCTTCCCAGCCAGAGCAGGAGCCCCTGAGCAGGCACAGGAGCAACTCCAGCCCCCAGCTGAAGCTCTGGGTGAGGGCACAACAGCAGCAGGTTACTCCAGCAATCACAAAGAGCTCTTAGCACTGATGTGAGGTCCTGGAGGATGCAAAGAAGGTTCAGCATGGGTCATGTAACTAGAGTTGAGGAGGAATGGGAGACCCTGAGGAAAACCTGAGGACTAACCTGGTCCAGAGGTATTTCAGCAAGTGGTTTGGATGAAGGCTGAGGAAGAGGCTCCAAAGGAGAGATCAAAGTTGGGGTCTGTGGGACTACAGCTTCCTGGCAGCAGTAGGAAAAGCACAGAAGTGAGAGACCATCCCCATGCTGGCATTTCAAGAAGGGGAATATCAGTTATTTTTGACCCTGATGATATTCACAGAAGTCTTATCAGGCACTGGCTCCAAATGGAAAGTGTCCAGATAAGGTTTTCTGGAGTGATTCAAGGACCAGGAAAGCTCACTTACAGTGGGACTTTAACTGCTCAACCAAATCATTTTCATAAAGATAGACAACTCATAACAAATATAGGTCATGAATAAATTGTAAATTGCTTTCTGCTGGGTTGCTAACCAGTAGTAGAATCATAACCAGACCCACTGAGTGGGAGCTGCAGCAAGGCAAAGTCAACCTGGAAATAATTGTTAAAGCCACCAAGCCCTGGTCAATTCATAATGCCTGAGCTCAACCTCAGGACATGGCTCTCAAATCTGTTTTGCCAAAATATCTGGTTGGATTCAAAGGGAGCAGGATCCAACCTGGCTCTTTGGATTCACTGCTCCTGCAACGCAGCTGCTTACATGGGTCTGGAAAAGCTTTGCTGATGCAGGCAAAAGCATCCCCATGGCAATGTAATTCCCAGAGTCTGGCCTTTATTGTGCAAAGAAAAGTGAGTGAAAGCTAACAGAGATGTTTTGATGCCCAGATGCAATACATTCTCCTGGTGCAGAAATATTCCCAAAGCATCACAGCCTTGGTGCACCTGGAGAAGCTCCTGGGTGGCAGAGGTGTCACTGTTCCCTGCTGGTCCTTGCTCCTGCCATTCAAGGGTCAGTGGGTGCTGCACTCCCCTCCCTGTGTGCCTGTCCCCTCTCCACTGCTCTCCTGAGCCACCTGCAGCAGCTCCTCACAGCAGAAATCACAGGCAATCCACTCCAGTGGCCTCCCCAAATGAGAGCAAAGCCCCAGCACGACACTGCTGAAGGCCAGGGGAGATGAGGCAGCCTGGCATGTCCTGATGGAGCCAGCCTGGCATGTCCTGATGGAGAGAGCCAGCCTGGCATGCCCTGATGGAGGGAGCCTGGCATGCCCTGATGGAGCCAGCCTGGCATGTCCTGATGGAGGGAGCCAGCCAGGCATGCCCTGATGGAGGGAGCCAGCCAGGCATGCCCTGATGGAGGGAGCCAGGCATGCCCTGATGGAGGGAGCCTGGCATGTCATGATGGAGGGAGCCTGGCATGCCCTGATGGAG
>VWZS01004126.1:862080-895029 GCA_013397075.1 Rhabdornis inornatus | reverse complement strand
AGCCTGGCAGGCCCTGATGGAGGGAGCCAGCCTGGCATGCCCTGATGGAGGGAGGCAGCCTGGCAGGCCCTGATGGAGGGAGCCAGCCTGGCAGGCCCTGTGCCCCTTCCCAAGGAGTTTGGCTGCTGTGCCAAGACCTCTGCCAGAGAGGCAAAGTCCCTGTGCTGTTCCTGCAGCTCAAGGTCACAGATTAATGGGAGTTTACTTCACTCAATGCCCTCTCCAAAGCAAACCTCCTTGGCACAACAGGAAGTTGTAGGTTTGGGGCTGTTAATGGTTTTAGGAATTGCCAATATCCTCTGCTAATGCCATCAGCACCTCACAGCTCATCTGAAAGCAGCTCCAGGAGAATGGCCTGAGCTCAGCAGGGTGAGCTGGTGATCTGTGCCCTACTTAGCTAGTGTATATATTTGTCAGTAAGTGGGGCACTCAATAACCTCAGATCCGACAGCCTTCAGATCCTGTATGGAGAGGTGTCAATCATTCTGGCTTACATTAAACATCTTCCCAGGCATCTGGACTATATTATAATATCCTATCAGTGCCAAATTATAAACACGAACCACACATGCTAATCCCTTGATTCTGGCTTATTTCCCTTTCAGACAGTCCATGGAAGAAGGAAAAAAATGTCTTTTGTCAGCATAATAAAATTATAAACCACGTGTGAGGGAGGGTGGAGCCATCACCCAGTGTCTCTCCTGAGCCAACTATGGATTTTTTGCAATAACTTCAGTGGGTTTGGCCATTTTCACTCTCTGCCCTGGTAATAATCATAGTGAGGATACCCAATAACCAGCAAATGGAACTACAACAGAGGAAATCCTTTGATGTTTTGTGTGTGCTTCTCAGTTTGCTCTATGACATAGTCCCACCTGCCCAGAGCTGGACCTGCTGTCCAAGAGGGACAGGGCAGTGCCCACAGATGGCACTTGTCCTGCTCTGGGGCAGTGGTGGGGGCTCTTCAGGAGAATGTAGAAATCACTTGGAAACTCTGATCAACTAACAGGTGACTTTTACATCTTAAAGTATCTTCTGGTTTATTCTTCTGAGAATCAATTGGTGAAGGTGAAGAACATTTTCCTGGAAGTCCTGGGGATAGGATTCTTTCCAAACATGCTGGATAATTCACCCCTTTTCTCTATCCAGCTCTGCTGCAAAGCCAGGAGCCCAGGTCAGCACAGGGGTGTGGATGTCCTTGGAGGTACCCAAAGCTCCATCTCTTCTCAGGCAAGGATGGAGTCACTTGAGGAAAGAAAACAACAGGAATCTTCTTGCATGGCCTAGGGACACAGAGATGGAACAGCTTGGCAGCACTTCCTGAGAGATGCTCAGCATCCCCAGGAGCTTGGGCAAACCCAAATATCTCTTTGGGAACCTTCTCCAAGGAGCTGCTCCTGTCCCATGGAGCACCAGAAGTTGCACACTGTAGATCAGTCTGAGTGGGATCCAACAGCAGGAGCTGGACAGGCCCTTCCCAAGGAGAATGTTTAGAAACCCATAGGCTTGAGCCCTGTCACATCCCTTTTGCCACAATGACCTTCAGATGACCTTGCTTCCCAGTGTGAGAGTAGCAGCAGAAGTGGTTTCAGTCCACTGCAACTGGAATGGACTGGGCGGTTTGCCAAGTGAATATCTGCTGGGTTAATCACTGTGCAAATCTAATCAGGAACTGGAATGTGCCAGGCTCATTACTGAAATTAAATTCACCCCCAATTAAAGAGAGAGCTACAAGCTTCCATCGTGCAGAGGTGCCCCCAGGCTGCCCCTCCCAAAACCAACATCAAATCCAGTCCTGCTGAACTGCAGGTCTGCTGAGCTCTGGAGGAATTTCCAGGTGTGAGAAAGTGAACTGCTGCTTGTGATTTTCCCCAAGGCTCCCTAAGGAGTTTACTGATACCTTTAATAAGTCACCTTGCAAGTCAGGAGTCACTTCAATGGTAGCATTTCCAAGGAGCACTCACCAAGAGAAATCCAGGGACACGGTAACAGTAACACCTCCCATGGCAGGATTGTTCTTGTGAGCACCTTTACCAATTCTCACCTTCACATGCTGAATTTTTCCTTGGGGCCTACACACCTTATGTCTACACTGTGGAGTCCAAATTAAGAAATCAAGTTTGTGCTGAGAACAACAAGGCTGAAAAGTCAAGCAGGCAAAGTGTAGAGATGCTGACTGAAAAGTTGTTCAAGATCTATTTGCCCATTTGGCTTCTACCTGACACTTGCACAGCCTAATCACATCATCACTGCACACTGCATCATCTCTGCCTCCATCTGTCATTCACCTGGGCATTATCTAAATGCAGGGAAAAACTTTTTGATATCATAGGTCTAATTTTGTGCCTGTAACTCAAATCCAGCTCTGGTGCCAGGACTTGGCACCACAGGTGGGTGTTCAGGTGGCCCAACCTTACCTTGATGCAGAAGAGGATCATGAAGGAAATTCACAAGCTGGACAAGTTCATGGGCAGATGTAAGACGCAATTGTCTCCTTTGATGCACCTCACACACTGTTTGTCAATTTGTTTGATGATTTCTTTAGTTTTCTGAAATCTTGCTGGGTTTTGAGTGTGGCTATGTCCTTATGGAGACTCCTCTGAGGCTGGGGATCAAACTGTGTAGGACTGAGTAGTGATCTCCTTATTCATGTTGAGTTACATCACATTTCATAATCATCCTATCAAGATCGTTTGGAGTCACAATGGAAAACAGTTCAAAGCCAGAGCTAGAAGATGAGATCTGGCCTTTAAATATTTTCTATACTTTATGGTATAAAGATGTGATTCCTTTTGGCATTCCAGGACCTATTTGAGAGCTGTCATTCCTTCCTTCCTTGTTCTTCTACCGGATTTGCACATCACTCTCCCGGGTTTTAGGCCCTTTGCCTATGAGCAATGTTCCCATCAGTGTGTGGGACCCTCTCTGGGCTGTCCATGCTGCCTCTTCCAGCCTGTGCTGCTGCCTGATGGTTTCACTGAGGATCTCTTTGTGGAGGTCCTTAAGACACAAGCATCTGCAGTTCTATTCTCAGCTCCAGAACTAATTGCCCACATTTCCTCTCTTTAGCCCCAAATTGCTAAGACCAGATCCTCTGGGTTATTTAGCACTGAGCCTCAGTATCTTCTTCTCTTATGTGCTCTGGGAGGCTTTTCCAATGAAGAGACACTAATTCCTGCTGGTCTCTGGGAATCTGGGGACTCATCCTGACTGGTTATTGCTTGGTTACCTGTTGGAGCCTTTCCAGGTTTCAATCCTAAACCCAAGCTCCACACAGGTCAGACCTTGTGGGGTCTGGTGCTGCTCTGCTTCACGGGTTTGTGTCTCAGTCGTGCCATGGAGCTCTGGTGGGACAGCTGGAGTGGACAGGGCTGTTGTGCTCCCTGCCTGCTGACAGCACAGCCCTGCCTCACCCCGCAGCTCTGCTCCTGCTGCCTCCTGCACTAACAACCTCACACGCAATTCCCTCAGTCACTGGAGCTGCTCAGGAAGCACAAGGAGCAGCAAAGCAGGCTCGGGTGAACTCCTTCCACGTGTCAGCAAATACCTGACCAAAGAGCAGAGCAGAATCCGGAGCGCAGCTTTGAGGGAGAGCCCGATGAGATGCGAGGGATGCAAAGCCCTTGTCATGGAGCAGAGAGCTCAGCGCTGCCCCAAGGGTTAATTAGCCTTTGGAGGTGCTCGACTAAGCCCTTCCTCATGCAGGGACAGCCGTCTTTGTTGCCTGGATACTGCCTTGCCTCGGCTTTGAGGAAGATACCTGGAGCTTCATTAGAAGAGAATGTCAGTGGGATTTTCAGGTTATGTAAATTAGTACCCGGGGCAGCCCTGAGGCAAAGTGGCTGCCGATTACTATCAGCCACACATCACATCCGTGCTCTGACAAGACAAATAAGGGTAATTGTCTCTCTCCCCTTAATCAGGGGGATGTGATTAGCTGGAGGAAGCCTTGGCCAGGTGCTCACCAGCATTACAGGGCTCAGCAAACCTGAGCATCCCTGCGGAGCCAGGACCGGCCAGGTCCGACACCCTTCAGCTGTGGGAAGTGAACAACAAACAAGCAGCCATCTCTCATGGCTTGGAGGAAGGTTGCAGAGAGTATAATAATTAGAAAATAAAGAACACCCTATGAAATGGTGACTTGTTCCTGGTTTTTTCCATGTTACCTGGGCCGTACCTCTGCTGCAGCTCACCTCTCCAGTCTGAGATGTATCGGATGTTGCTGATGCAAAGTGAAGGATCCCAAAGGGACTGGGAAGGATTTGCACCCAGTCTGGGAAACTGAGCTCAGGAACAGACATGTGGAAACACAGATTTTCTGAGGTGGATGTCTTCAATGACTTTGTCTCACATTATCTCTTCATCATGCTCTCTGTACTCATGATGAGTGAGATGCCCTGGGAGATTTTCCCTAAGTTATGGAGCAGGAGGATATCCTCCTCCACCTCCTTCTGTTTAAAGGATAAAATTCCAGTTAAACTGGGCCCGAGTTCCTTGGATCCTCCCACACTCTCCAGTCACCGTTTGTGTTCACCACATGACCTAAAGTCAGACCAAATGACATTAGGCAGAGCCATCAGCAAAGTAAACAACCAGCCCCCCTTTTCCCTGCTGGCAGGACAGAGCAGCCTCTCAGGGTCTGACCTTGCTGAGGGTCTGAGCAGGAGGAAGGGCGGGAAATGAGGCGGATGGAGCAACAGCCTTTTAATTGGAAGGCAGTGCAGATAATTAGGATGGTTCGTGTTTTCCTTAGAACAGAGGATGTTGTACAGTGGCTGTGCCAGAGCATTTGGAAGTTTCTCCTCGTCTGGGAGTGAGGAATTGTCTGTCCTGGCTTTGCTGAATCCTTTCTTGTGTGTCCTGAGGAGGGGAGTCCCTGCCGAGTGCGGGATTGCCTGGAGGTCAGCCCTGATGGCCGAGTGTCACTTCTGGGGCAGCTGCTGGTGGAAGGGTTTGTGATGCCCTGGAAAGGACCTGGCTTCAGAACTCTGTCCCCCCTGCTTGAGGGAGAAACCTGTGCATCCACCCCTACAAAAGCAAAAACATCTGCCAAGGTGGCTTTCACTCAAGTGCTTTCCAAAGGTGCAAAACATTTCAGAGTGTAAAGAGAAAGTGAAAAACCCTCTACCAAGACCCTGAGACATCTTCCCATACTGATTCCTTCCCACTGCTCTCTGAGGCACAGCCACAAGGGCTCTTCTGTCCAGCAGAGATGGTTCAGCTGGGATGGCTTCCAGTGTGAAAGCCTGGGGTATTCACCTGGAGATTATGGGACTTCAGAGCGCAAATTTAACAAGAAATACGTCAATCACTTGAAAATTACTCGATTTAGAGATGGACAGTCTTGGTGCCAGATTTAACATTTAGAAATGCATTTTTTTTCTCTTGTTGCAAGGGAATAATGGAATAGAATCACAGAATCATCAAGGCTGGAAAAGACCTCTAAGATCTTCAAGTTCAACCTGTGACCAATCCCCACCTTGTCAACCAGAGTGCCATGTCCAGATATTCCTCTGACACCTCCAGGGATGGGGACTCCACCACCTCCCTGGGCAGACAATCCCATGCTTAAACACCCTTTCAGTGAAGAAATTCCTACTGATGTCCAACCTGAACCTCCCCTGACAAAACCAGAGGTTATTTCCCCTCATCCTGTTAATGGATGTATGTAATGGCTCTCATTAATTATGTAACACAGGTTCCTCTGGACATGCAAACTCCCAAGCTCATGCATGTCTCTGGCTTCATTACAATATTTTGATGCAATTAGAAGCATTTCTACTCCTTTTCCTTGGAATAGGAAACACTTGTCCCAGAGTGATCCCTGGCAAATGGGCTAGGCAGCTGATGGTGGTTACAGTGGATGCTGATGCTGCAAGTTGTCCTTCACAGATGTGGTTGATGGTGCCATTTGCAGCTTCCACCCACCACTTTCCTGCACCTATTGATGGTGGTTTCATCTCCTGGTCGTGCAAGAGTTTTGTGATTTGTTCTTGCGAATTAAAGTGCACAACTGCAGCTGCGTGTCCTCCATGCTGTGAGCAAAGTTTTTCAGTTTTTTGGAGTGAGGATGTGTTCTGTAAGGTGATTTAACCCAATACCTTCCTCCTGTTTAGAGACACCATTCTGTAGTTTCTGGACCAGAGGTGTCAGACTCATGAACCAGCCAGGCCAGCTGACAGCAGGATTGATGACAAAGTTATCGTTCCCTGTGTGTCCTCTCATCTGCTGCACATCTCTCAGTTTATTTCACTTTTCTGTAACTGTCCAGCACACAGAATGTATGAGGCAGTGATTCATCACCAGCCCAACCATCCATGTGCTGGGAGCTCAGCAGAGCAGAGACCTTGTCCATCCCCCCATGGGAGTCAGAGCAGCTCTGACCTGGAGCTCTGCTTCATCAGAGGAGCTGGGTGACACACTTAAACAAATTCTTAACAATTCTTCTCAAAACCCCACCATGCAATCTGCGAGGCCAGCCTGGGAGACTCTCTAATTCTAGGAGAGATTTCAGAATGAGTAGGGACTAATCATAGAATCACAGAATTTCATTTGGAAGGGACCCCAAGGATCATCCAGTGCAGCCCTGTCCCTGCCCAGACCCCCCAGCAATCCCCCAACAATTCCCTGGGGAGCCTGGGCAGTGCCCAGCACCCTCTGGCTGAGGGAAGAACCTTTCCCTCATCTCCAGCCTGAGCCTGCCCTGGCCCAGCTCCAGCCGTTCCCTGGCTGCTGTCCCTGTCCCAGGGAGCAGAGATCGGAGCTGCCCCTCGGGAGGAGCTGCAGATCCCTGAGCTCTGCCCTCAGTGTGCTCTGCTCCAGCTGCACACACCCAGTGCCCCCAGCTGCTCCTCCTGTGGCCCTTCCTGACCCTTCAGCATCTTTGTGGTCCTTCTTTGGACACTCTTTGATAGCTTTAGGTCCTTTCTACACTGTGATGCCCAAAACTGCACCCAGACTTGAGGTGAGGCTCCAACACAGGGAATTACCCTCAGAAGTCAAAGGAGTGTCTGAATGCTCCCTTCAGCTGCAGATCCTTGTGGAAATGCAGGAATATTAAGTACCAAAAAGCAGATACCCCAGGAAGGCAACGCCAACACACTTGACCAGTCTTCCACTGTGAGCAGCACTGTCCAAGAGCGCACTTGAGAGGAGATCACAAAGCAAGACAAGAAAAACTGGCAACAGTTTGGCAAAAAACTCAAGCCAGACCTGCACTATATTAACTGTGGAGCTGAATGTCTCTGAAATGTGTCCTAGAAACAGGGAATTCTGCAACAACTGCCACAGAAAGGAACATTAAGCAAATATATGCAAAGTTATCAAGACTGTGTAATCACAGACAGTGACAATGCAGAGTGCAGGGGAAATCTTCACTGTAATGATGTCCTAAAGAAAGGAGAGAAAAGACTGGAGGAAATAAAAAGGAACATGCACAAACTCAAATCAAGCTCAACCGAGGCTCTCAAGTGATGTGTGGGCAGAGTCAGAGAACCCAGGAGTGTGAGAATGTGAGTCAGAGAGTAAAACAAAATTCTGAAATACCAAGCCATAGGGAAAACAGAGAAGTTCCCAGTGACAGGGACATCGTTTGCAAAACGTGTGTTCATGTGGGGTGGGCCCACTTGTCTGCAGGGTCACTTTGGGGATTGGGGAGATTTAAGGCCAGGCAACTCTCAGGCATTTGTTTAGTCAATGAGGCAGCTGGTTGTGCTCCACCCTTTGCACTGAAGAGATCAGGTTTTGCAGGAACTAAAATGCAGCAGGGATGGCATTGTTCCATGGCTGCTTTGTGGTGGCTGGATAGGTGCAGGGGTGGCATCAGGAAAAGGTTGTGGCCCTCAAGAACAACCTTGTGCAGGTATCTGGGAAAAGCTGCAGAACAGCAGCTCAGTGCTCCAAATGTCCAGAAAATATTCTTTTCTTATCCAAGTACCAATTACTCAACATTTGATGGGTCTCACATCCTGAAATGGCCCCTAGTGTGTCCTATTCTCCTGTGCTTCAAAAACAGCACCCGAGGGCTCTTTGAGGAGACTATATTGGAAAAAAATGCAAAAAAATAAAAGAGAGCAATAGCACAGTTACATAACCAGCCATCAGCCCAGGGTCTTGTGGACTGCACTGTTCAGGGAGGATAATTATGAACTTGTGCATTGCTGTATGAAGATTAATTAATTAATTAATTAATTAATGACCAGCCTAGAGACTGGTAGCCCTAATCTTAGGTAAGCTGTCATGACATAAAGCTCTCCATAAAGAACAACAGGGAGTAGAAAACACACTGTGCCCAGACCTCAGCCTGTGCAGGAGATGGGACACAGGAGATCTCCACCTGCTTAAGGAAGGAGGATGGGTGGGAATGTCACTTCTGAGCAGGGCACAGCAGTGCAGGATAGTTTGGATTTGTGCTGCCTGCCCTGCTGGGAGGTGAGGACTGCTGTGCCAGGGGAGATATAGGATGGATATTAGGAAAAAGTTTTTTACAGAAAGAATAATGAAGTATTGGAATGCTTTGCCTGGGGAGGTGGTGGAGCCACCATCCCTGGATGTGTTTAAAAAAAGACTGGATGTGGCACTTGGTGCCATGGGTTAGTTGAGGCTTTAGGGTGTGGGTTGGACTTGATGATCTTGGAGGTCTCTTCCAACGTGGTGATTCTGTGATTCTGTGACTGGAGCCCAGAGTGGGCTCTGAGGGTGAACACAACGCTGTGGGGATCACCACAGATGCTTCAGTGTCACAGGAGCTGTTGCAAGCTGACCTAATGCCAGCCAAGACAGGCTGGGAAGGTTGTGCTCTAATTGCTCCATAGGGCTGTGAGTCAGATGGAGCAGCAAGAAGGACATGCAGAACCAGAGAAAAATTGTGTGGAAGCAATGAAGATGAAACCTATGCATAGGAAGTCAGGAAGACAGTGGGAAGGGGAATGAGGTGAGTGCTGAATTCCTGTAGGAATTGGGGAAAAGTTGAAGCCTCAGTGCCAGGGACAGAGATGTGAACTGATATCCTCATGCTCCTGTCTCTGGGGCCTGGGTGGAACTGGCTGGCTGTTTGTGGGTGTCTGGTTCAGGTGTAAATGCCCCACATGCTTGTCACATTGCAGCTGGTCTGAAAACTGTAGCCTGAAACTCAACCAGCCTGCAAGCAGGCAGGTACCTGAGTAAGTGATGATAGCATGGATTTGAACAAGTACAGAGAATCCATTGAACCCTACGTGCAGATGTATCCTTGGCCAAGAAAATGAGTGACTGGGACCATAACCAATCACATCTGTATGCCTGGGAAATTCAGACCCCCTCTTTAAGAAGGGTGCAGAACAATAAAGAAAGCTTTGTCACATGGATCACAGAGGGTCATGGTGTTTGTCTCCAGCCAATGTTATATATGCTGAACAACCACTCTGTCTTTTAAGGGCTTCTCTAAATCAGGTTGCCAGGAATGATCCTTTGATTGAAGATATCCAAAATAAAATTTCCTTTTCCATATTCTGTCCCACCTCTTCCATTTGCAGGTCCAAGCACGTTTATCCTACAAACCAAGCACCCTCAGTTGTGTTTGTGGGGCAAAGCAAACGGCCCTAAAGCAGAAGAGGCAAACGAGCTTCATGATTTCAAAAGCAGCAACATGGAGAGCAGAGTCTGCCTCGCTGATGCAGGAGTGGAGAGGGAAGAGCTGGGTGTGACATCCATAGACTCTTCCTGTGCAGGATAGGGACTGTGCTCTGAGAAATCCAGCATTGCATCCCAACACCTTCTGCAGGGAAAATCCTGTTGTCCACACCACGGTGTGAACACTCCAGGACTTCTCATGGTTTCATGCAGAACAGGTATCACTGGAGACTTCCTGAGGAGGGAGAAGTGCTGCTGCCCTTGCTGAGCTGAGCTGCGATCAGGGACAGCCCCAGGCAGTGTCAGGGGTGGGTTCTCAGGTTCAGCCCATGAGCAGTTCAGCTGAACTGACTCCAGAGTCCAGCAAGGAGCAGTGAGTTGATCTGATGAAGGGCCTGGCCCCCATCCCAGGGAGCACCTCAGGGTCACTCTTTCTAAGGCACAGTCAACTCTCAATTTCATTCATTCAGCCTGTTGATTTCTTTGATGATAGCACAACAAACTGGAGCCAGGTCAAATCAGACAGATTTTTCCTGCGTCCAGGTACTCCTCAGAGGTGTCACTTGTCAAGCCACCACAGCAGCCCAGGAGTCTCAAACAGGTGATGAAGAGCAGGGATTCTTGCAATACTTGTTAGCAATGAGGCCAAGGTCACCACAGACCATTCCAAGTTTGCCACAACTGGGAAGCTCTTCCCAAGAAACACTCACCAGTGACAGCATGGACTGAGGATGTGGCTGCCCATGAAAACACTGGGCACAGTCCAGGCAGGTGAGGATCTGCTCCACATCTCCCTGTGGTGAGCTTGGTTTGGGGCCAGGAGAAATGACTTCACAAACACTGCTCCTAGAGGCTTCATCTGTGAGGACCAAGAAACTTCCATCAGGAGTAATAATGGAGCTTCCTTTGAAAGCAGATTTATGGACAGAGCACTCACATTTGTGAATCAAAATGGTCTGAATCAAGCAGGAAGTTTCTTCAGGGGTCAGACCCACCACTTGCAGTTGAAGCACACCCCAGACTGGGACCAGGGCAGTGATTTTCACAAACTGGCCACTGAAAATAGGCCAGTAGTGGAGAAGTAGTTCTATAAACCCTTCATCTGGAGGTGGAGTGACATGATGTGACATTCTCAGCACTAGGCAGTGCATCAGCCTTGGCAATCAGTTCCCCTGGCCTGTAAACAAGTGTGTAATCACAGCCCTCACCGTGGCATTCACGGCAGCACACCTGGCAAGGTGTGCTCTTCAAGAGAGATCCAACAAAGAGCTTTCAGCCTGGCAGATTTTGATCGCACCTCCACAGATGTAATTATGGGATGCCTTGGTGTCATTAACCACCACAAGGTTTCATTAACACCACCAGAGCTTCCTTCCCCATTTGTTCCTGGCAGTGGATGGCACAGATCTCGTGCAGGGACAGGTCCCTCTGACCCTCCTAGAAGCTTATGACTCAGAAACCTCCAGTGCCACGAAGAAATGCAAACATGTAGTCCTTCATTATCTCTTTTCACCCAGATGAATGAACCCTGAATCAGATGTCAATAACTGCTTGGCATTCCTGGAGATCTCAGCATGCTGCTGAGATTATCTTCCTACAATTTCCTTGTTGAGAAAGCAACAAATGGCCTCAGCACCCGCTGCTCTGTGCAATAGGAAGCTGTGGTAGAGGTTGAGCAATCCGAGGAATGCTTGGAACACCCACTTGAGTTTTGGCTCTGGATCTCTCTGTTTTGCCTTTTCTCCACGTTCTCTTGGGTAGATGTCTCAGTTTCTCAATTCCTGCCACTTGGCCTCAGTGTCTGCAGGATCCTCCTCTGCTCGCCAGAAGCCACTGCTGTGTTTGTGGAGCAGAGTGCACAGGGTGGAAGCAGAGGAAGCTCAGGAGTGCACATGAACACACCACAGCTCTTGTGAGACAGGAGAAAGGCTGGGAGGGGACTGGCCATGACATGGAGCTGTCAGGACAAGCACAACGACATCCTCTTCATGACACACTGTCTTGTGTTCACACCTTTAACCTGCACTGCTCACTTTTGGTTCCTGCTGAGCCTTGGGAAGCTCGTGCTCAGCTGTGCCACTGCTGCCCTTGTTCAGCACAGCTCACCCAGCCCACCCAGAGCTCTGCTGCTGCACATGGTGGCAGTGCAGGTGGCATGGTGACTGCAGGTGGCAGCTGCCTCACTGTTTGAACCCATGATCTCTGCAGAAATGGAAAGTTT
Source organism: Rhabdornis inornatus (assembly GCA_013397075.1). Classification (NCBI taxonomy): domain Eukaryota; kingdom Metazoa; phylum Chordata; class Aves; order Passeriformes; family Rhabdornithidae; genus Rhabdornis; species Rhabdornis inornatus. Next base: position 883,199 of record VWZS01004126.1, on the reverse strand, counting down.
AGGTGGCTCAGGAGCTCCCTGCCCAGCCTGCCAGGGCTGTGTGTGGCTCTGGATGCTACAGGCACCTCAGCCCAGAAACCTCCACAAGCAGAGGCCACCCCTGCAGCTGGAATTGTGGGGGTCAGTGACCCATGTCACTGTCACCCTGCCAGGCTGCTGAACCATCCCTGAGACTGGTACACCCACCCACCTTTCCATGGACATAGACAGGGGACAGCTTGTGCCATCTCCCAGCAACTACATTTTGAATTCCACATGTCAGAGCACACCTGGAATTTCAGGAGTCTCTATTCCATGTGTATTTGTGCTTTTCTAACCCACAGCCTCAGCTCCAGACCACAGATGGGAGCAGGGCTGTGTGGTCCTAGCTCAAACCAGCCCCCACCGGCACTGGATGTGGGCAAGGGGGATTTTCTCTGAGCTGCACTGGGTTTGTCACAATCCTGTCTTTGGTGCTGTGAGGAGGGACTTTTTCATCTTGGAGATACAGAGAAGAACTGACTGATGTTATAATTCCACCTGGGAAGTTTATGAAGTCCTTCCTACCAGTGTCTGAGTTATCGCTGTAGTCCTGTACATCCTCCCTCTCCTGCTGCTTTCCCAGTTTCCATGCTTTCCTGCTGCCCATGACCAGACCATGCCCATAACCGGCACCAGTAGTGGTGGAAACATCATCCCCAGAGGGAATGGGAGAGCCCAGCTTTGTGGACATGTGCTAAGAGCTCCAGGATCAATTCCCTGCTCCCCAAGAGGAGAATATCTCCTAGCTCCTTGTCTGGATGACATGGAAGAGCTTTCTGCCCATTTCTCACCTGCCTGTGACCCAAAGGAGCCATGGCTGTGGCTGTATCCTCAATCTGACCAGCCTGGAGGACATCCAGCCCTTGGGTGTCAGCATTCCTGGGAGCTGGCCGAGCTGCTGAGCTCTGCACTGACACACACCACAGGCAGAAAACCCCTCAGAAGAGCAGCTTGCTGCACAAATGACTCTTTTCCTTCTCTCACAGAGCTCTGCAGGGGCTATCTCCAGCATGCTGAGTGCCTGCATCCTCTCCACATTTCCTGTTCTCATTCCAGTATCTGCAGTGCTAACATACCGAGTGCCTCGAATTCCAGCCCTGAAGCACCAGGAAAAAGGGACAAGGGCAGATTCATGGGATTCTCAGAGTCTCTCGTGCCTTTTCTCCAGCCAGGCTGGAGATACTGATAACTCCCTGACTCTTTCTTTCTTCCTTTTTCTTCCTTTCTCTCTTCTAATTCCCAGATATGCTGTTATCCCTCAGCATTTTGGTGCTGCACTATTCTGACAGAGAAGGGCACAGATTTTGGCCTGTTTTCCTAAAAGCAGCAACTGGGAAGAGCTGAATCAGAGCTGCTGCTCTGGTCAGAAAGTGTGTACAAAAGATTGCTCTGAGGCCTAAGCCCTTGTGCCAAAATGTGGTATAGCCACTACAATGCCATCACCCCACACAGTGGTAACTTTCTAATTCCTCCTCCTAATGGCATCAATCAGGCATAAAACCCTTAAGCCACTGCAAGGACTGTCTTGGCAAATATTTGATAACATTGCTTGGAGTTCAGAGTCAGCCAGATCCATCCCTCCTGTGCCTTCCCTCAGCTCACAGCCAGCACTGAAAGCAGAACCCAAGATACACTAAACTCGGCAATTTGAGACTTAAGGGACAAATTCTGCTCTTTTTAATCCCATAGTTAGGTGAGGCCAGATGTTGACAGCAGAAACAGAAAGCTGTGGCCAGTCTGAGACCCAAGAAATGAACACAGGAAGGGATTCCAGCCCCAAGAATGGCACCTGCTGCTGGCAGGACCCATCCCACCTGTGGATCCCACAGGGGATCATGGATCAGCCCATGGGCTAGACATGAACCTTCAACTGCAGGGGCTGATGGCATCACCCAAGGGATTTCCTCCTAGAGCTGTGTGTCCTGCAGTGCCTTCCCCACCCAGCAAGGAGAGCCAGCAATGCAGAAGCAGAGGATTTCCATCCCAGGGGAAATTTCTCCACACCCCACCTCCAGCCCTCCCTGGGCTTGGATTCTGCAGCTCATGTGGCCCAAAGAGGCACTTCCACGACGTTCTGTACCTGCTGCCTCCCCATGGACCCTCTGTCAGCGTGGGGAGCAGCAGGGGGGGCGAGGAGGGGACCCCAGCTCTGCTCTGGGAGCACATCAGGAATGGGGGGGGTCACTGAGGCACGATCTGGAACCCAGAGGAGCAGCAGCAAAGCCCATGGGCTGCTCATGGGGCTCCAAGGTGCCAGCTGAGCTCAGCCCAGCCCACAGCGTTTGGGATTCCAGCCTGGGATCAGCCTGGGGGCTCCTGGATGTCTCTGAAAGGTGAAGGAACACGACACAGCAGAGCCCGAGCTGCTCCTGGCAGCTGTCAGGGTGTGCAGACTGAAATCCTGCTCCAGGAGGGGCACAGCAGGGACAGACCCTGCTCAGGGACCAGGAGATGCCCTCACTGCCCATTCCTTGGGGACAATCCTGGACAGGGTGGCCAGAGGCTTTGGAGGTTCACCCCAGTTTCTCTGAGCATTTCAGAGTCCCTTTTAGCTGCACTCCTGAGGGGTTTCCTTTGTTTTGGATTCCTTTGTTTTGGGCTTTTTATGAAAATTCCTGGTTTTCCTTGTCTTAAGATCATATTCTATTCCCACTGGAAGAGCAGCTTAAACTGAGACATTTAAAAGACAAACATTGTCTCTCACCACATTTTAATTATTTAACCAGGAAAATATCCGTACTTTGTCTTTTACTCATTTAAAGACACAGGTAGCTTAAAGCAAGTACATGGTTATTGAAAATTGAATGTGCTACTTCCTCAGGAAGCATTATATATTTGAAATACTGCCTTTGCTAATTTTTTTGCTCCCTTCACTTTCCCTGCTCCTTGCTTTTTGCCTTCAATACACCCCAGAGACACATTTTTCTAGTGAGAAAAAACAGGACAGTTTTGGAAAAATAAAAAGCTATGTGAGAGACAAGACAAGATTATCAAATTGCCAATTTTTTGTCTAGGTTTAAAGCACAGAATCTCTGCACAAAGCTCCCCAGCATTCTTGTACATCTCTAGGAAAGAGGCTTTTTCTGAAAAGGATTTTCTGATGAAATCACATTTTCCATGGCAAAAAAAGGGTCTTTGGAAAGACATCTTGACAGCCTGGTTCTGCCTGCTGGCTAGAGACGGGCCTTTTTCTGGTTTTATATAAAAGTTGTCAGGGTTGAAGTGTGGGAAGGGGCTGCCCCTGTGCCCCCCTCAGCTGGCATCCTGGTTGGCACCCAGTTCTCTGGGTCAGAGCACCAGCCAGGGCTGCCTGCTTCCTGCAGGACCTGAGCCCCCCACACCCCTGCAGTGCACTCTGTCCTTCCTCCAGCTGAGGCTGCTCAGGTGTGCCAGGAGAATTAATCCACAAACACCAGAGCTTTATGTCCAAAAAGGAGTCAGAGGAGTCCTGGAACTTTATTCCAATAAAGGGAGAGGCCATGGGACATTCCCTTGGGAGCTCTTAAATTTTTGGAGGATGCAGCCTCCTTTTTATCCCAATTTCCCATCTGCATTTCCCTCTCTCTTTCCCCATTGGCTGAGGAACTTGAGAGGTACAGACTTCCCAAACACCTGATACATGAGATTCCTCTCTAATGTTCAACCCTCCCTTTTAATTTTTAATTCTTATGGAGTTCATGTTTTTTCCCCACTGCTTCTTTCATCTTTCAATATCCAATTTCATTTATCAGCAAACCTACAGTTTGTTTGTAAAGGCAAATAACTTTTCCCATTCATCAATCAGTGGAATCCTTCCCATTGTTTCTTTTCTCTCTCAGTACTGGTTTTATTTACCAGCAGACCCACAGCTTGTTTGGAAAGACAAAACCAACATTCCTCTCAGGTGCAACACACACATGCACAGGTTGGAGCCTGCTGAGCTGGGACAAGCCAGGGGTCCATGGGGTCCATCCATCCTTTCCAGAGCCTGGAAATGCAGCTGGAGCAGCAAAGGCCAGGTAGAGCTCCCAGCTCCTCCTGCTGAGGTCCCTCAGCTGATCCAGCTGCTGCCAGAGGCAACCCACACATCCTGTGCTGCTGGCTGAGCCCAGCTTGGCAATGCCTGCATGCAGAAGTGAGGAACAAGTGGTGAAGGGTGTAAAACATCTCCTCTGATGTGCCCTTTGTGTGTGTTTTTCCAAGTGGCTTTTCCCACCATGTTTTTGAACATCACTCACAAAAGATGCACATCTTGCATTATCTGTGCCTCATCTTAAAGGTGCCATCCTGGGAAGTTTTGTTCTTAATTCTGATCTTCAGTTTTCTGCAAGCCATTGAAAATCTCATCTCCTTTTAGATCTTGCTTATCCCTGAAAAAAAGAATTTAGGAAGATTTGTAAAAGAAAGTGAAAATTTTTCAGCACATGAGGAGTACCCTGTTGTGATAATAAACAGCAAAGAGAGACAGCAGGGATGTTCAGGGCTTAAGCCAAACTCGTTTAAGCTGATCTTCAGAGACTGGACCGTGCTTGGTATAGAAGGAGGTGTCCTGCATGTGCTGCTGTGAGGCTCTGGCACTTTGTGGCCACTGTCACCTGCAGGAGCCAGGCCATGAGTGTGGCACTCGCTCTGAGGAGCTCCAGTGTTCTCACAGCCCTCAGGGGAAGGCATGGGGACAGCAGGACTCCATTTCCTGGGCAGGCTGGTGCTTGCTGGCCAGGACCATGGGTGTAATGGCACAGTTTGCTGCTGTTCTCAGCCCAGGGAGTCCATGGGTAAAAAACAAATGCAGGGCTGAGTCCCCAGGTGGGTACAGGACACACTCACCTGCTGAGCACACACTCCCCCTACACAGCCCTGGGGGGAACTGGGGTGAGCAGCACCTTTTGAAAGGCTATTTTTCTTTTCATCACACAGTGAGGCTTTCCCAGTGTTTCAAACAGGGCAGGCACGGTGTAGTGTGAACCACTTGTGCCCTTAGTCCCACAAACCTCCCTCCATCCCAGTCCTGCCCTCCCGCTGAATCTGTGTTCTGGGGAGGAAGGTGGGCAGCACTGAGGTTTGTAAGCAAGATAAAGCAGGAGCCTGGAGCTCCCCAGCCATCTGTCCCACCCTGACTGCTGTGCAAGGCACAGCCCAGCCCTCCTGTCAGCCCCTCTGCTGCTGGCAGCACTCCCAGATCCCTCCATTTGTGACCATGCCCTTCACTTTTCCCTCTCAACCTTCATTTGATGGGTTTGGGAGTCCAATCTGAGCACTGCTTCCAGATAAAACATCTGCTCCAGATAAAATCATCAGCTGGAGGCATCAATTGGATTTGTGAGTACATGAGGAACAGAAGGTGCCCTTAGAGTGGACCCAACCTTCAGAGGCAGAAACCAACAGGACCATCAGTGGTGTGGTGTGGGCAAGGCTGGGGGACCTTGATGGAGGAAGAGGGGNCCCTTCCCTTCCCTGTCACTGGAGCAGGGTGGGGTGAGAGGAGTCACAGGGAAGGAGAGGGAGGAGGTGGAGGGGCTGGGGCAGGGAAAGGCAGTGGGAGCTGGGATATGTCAGGGTTAGTGATGAGTGTGGAGCTGTGGGAGCAGAGGAAGGCTTCTGCTGATTTCCCAAGGGTCTGCCCTCTCACTGGCACCGTGGATTGTCCAGCCCTGGTGACTCCAATGGGAAGGAAGAGTTCCAGCCCTGGGGTAGCCTTGAGAATGAAGCACTGCTTGTCCTGCCTCAGGACCTCATCCTATAAACAGTGCCTGCACTGATTCCTGCCCAGCACAGCATTCCCTGTGAGCTCCAGGGCTGGAGAAGCTCCAGGGTGACCCCCAGCCCAAGGGTGTCCAGCCAGAGCTTCTTCTCTTCATTCCTGCCCAGAGGCAGCTGCAGCCCAGCCCATCCCTCAGAGCTGTCTGGGGCAGTCAAGGGGACAACAATGCTGCTGGATGGAAGATCCATGGGAATGTCCCAATTCCCTGGGATCTGCTGGCTCCCCACGGGGAGCAGTGAGATCAGGCCCTGCCTCTTGCTTCTGGGAGCACCAGGGCCCTGCAGCAGAGCAGTGGGGCAGGGTAGCTCTATTTTTTTTTTTTTAATGTCTTTCAAATAAACCCTGCCTCTCTGCTTCTCTCCCAGCACATGCAAAGTCACTTCAGGGAGTCAAAAGCAAAATCCAGATTCCCTCTCCTGGGACACAGCTTTTGTAAAAGTCTTGGAAACTGGAAGAAAACAGCAGGTAAAAGAGTGAGGAAATGCCACTGTAGGTGAGTTACTGTGAGTAATCCCCATGCTCACATTTTCTTCTGTGTTATTATCCTTTTTAAAAATTAAAGATGGTAATAGGTTACTCTTGTGGAAAGTGAGATAATGGGGAGATTTTAGGGAGATAAAGTTATAATGGTATCAAGAGAGGGAGGGCAATAGGGACAGAAAATTGAAAGGGATTCATTATGAACTTATCCTCACTTATAAATATTCCCCCAGGTTAGGACTTACAGTGTTAATAATTAACCAGAGTCTTATGAATTCTAAAATAACTACAGCATGCACAAAGCTCCTCACTTCAGCACTCACCGTGTGCACAAGCCTTGCCCACCACTCATCCAAGTTACTGTACATCTGCTTCCCACAATATCCTTCATTAATCATTTACACACGAGGGAAAAATAAAGTCTTGCAAGAATAATGCCACGAGATCTATTTCTGCTCACCTGAGCTGGTGAGTGAGACCAGCTCTGGACCTTTCCAGCCCTCACAGGCCACAGTGCCAGGTGCTGCCTAAAGGAAGTGAATGCACATCAATCACATCTATCAGCTGGGAGGAGATATCTGAGTGCTGCATGTGTCCATTCCTTGTCCTGCATGGATTTCAGACTGTTCTGGTTCTATGGTATCTCTCTCTGAAGAACCAGAAAATGGGCCTGTGCACTGTGGTCCTTCTCACCAGTGTTTCTTTCCTTCCATTTCATGGTTCTCATCGTTCTGTGCTGTTGGGAAGGGACCTCTAGAAGCCTCCAGTGCACCTCCCACTCAGAGCAGAACCATTTCCAGCACTGATCAGTCACCCTGGCTGTGTTTCTGTCCACTGAAGACATGTCCAACATTCTCTGATCCAAAAAGTCCAAGGAGTCAGTGGGAGGAGAGCCTGGAGGGATAAGAAAATTCCTCTGCCTGTTGCAGTGCAATGGCTCTCTGGGATGTCCCTGCCATAAAAGCAGAGGAGCACTTGTCATTGACCAGGAGGTGAAGTGCCATGTGCACAGAGAGGTGACAGTCACCCTTCAGAAAAGCCTGCAGAGGAGCCTCTCATGGCAGTAGAGCCTGTGGCTGAAAAAGGGCTGACGGTGTGGAACGAAGGGACAGCAAATGCTCCTCAAAGGGTTAATCATTAATCACACTGTGGCACAGATCAAGCTGCAGGAGGTGAATCACAGAATGACAGAATTGTAGAAACATGGAATCACAGAATGATTTGGGCTGGAAGGGACCTAAAAGTCCATCCCATTCCACCCCCTGTCATGGCAGGGACACTTTCCACTATCCCAGGTTGCTCCAAGCCCTGTCCAAGCTGGCCTTGGACACTTCCAGAGATGAGGCAGCCACAGCTGCTCTGGTCACTCTGTGCCAGGGCCCCACCACCCCCACAGGGAACAATTCCTTCTGTATATGTCACCTAAATTTCCCCCCTTTCAGTTTGAAGCCTTTCCCCTTGTCCTGCCAGGGCTGTGGACTGTGGGGCTGTGGGTGTGCCTGTCCCAAGGGAGAGTCCCACAGGTCTCAGCTCCATCTGAGAGCACAGCAAGGAACACATCCAGCATCAGCACAGCATCACAGCACCTCCAGTGTTCCCCTCAGCAGAAAGGCAGGACCCCTCTCGCCTAGGAACTTCTGTACTCTGTGCCCTGGACAGGCACCAGTGGACAAAGGGAATCTGCCCAAAGCATCCTAATGAACAGGACGTGCCTCTGAATTTCTTAGCTCGGGGAAGAGTGAACCTGCCCCTGCAGCCGAGTGCAGAAGGTGTCAGTACTGAGTCAATTTTTTACAAACTCCGCACCATGAGGAAGCGAGGTGAGGAGGGGTTGCTGCAGAGGACACAGCATGAGGGAGTTACTTGCACCTTGCAGGAGTTGGACTTCAGCGACCCTTCCAGCTCAGGATTTTCTATTCCATTTGCAGCTGCAAGAGTGTACCTGGAGAGAGGAGACTGTGAGGAACTGGGAGTGAAGCTCTGGGAACTCAGCCTCAGTGCTCCTCAGGTGACACAAGGCTGATGGGAACTGGTGCAGAGGCAGCAACACACACTCCAGGAAAGCCCTGACTTCCCAGGAGCATTCCAAGAACTTATTTTAACCATGGGTACCCAGTCCTGGCAGGGAGTTTTGGAATCAGTGGGAAACTCATGCTGGAGTGATTCAAATCTCTCTGCAGCACAGGCAGAGCAGCCCTTTGCTGTCCTTTGGGTGACAGATCAGTGACAGAATAGTTGAATGGGAAAAAGTATTTGGGGCTACCCATCCTGCATCCCAGCAGGGTTGTGCACTGGTTGCCTCAGGCTAGCAGCCTCCCTTACGTTTTGGAAGTGATCAAACACAAGAACCCTGAAAGAAATGGGCCAGGAGACCCGCTCCTTTGTAAAGCCTTCATTAAAACCCAGCTTTGGGTGTGGAACCCGAAGGGCTGCACACACACCGCTGCTGTTCCCACCAAATAACACAAACGAGGAAGAGCACAGCTTTGTCCTTGGGCAGAGCTGGGCCTTCCCTCCTCACGGGGTCTCCAGAAAATCAACTTCCTCTCATAGTCAGGAGAGGTTATGTTGATCAGGTGCTTAGGTCATGGCGACGGGACAAAACAGCTCCAGATGGTAATCTCATTCTCTCCACTATTTCCTCACCTGGAAACACAAATCTCAATCTCAGATGTTACTTGGACTCGTTGTTTCAGGGGTTTTTAACTCTGAATGGTGTCCCATGAGCACTTGCAGGTGCATAGCATTTAAATGGAACGGAGAGGTGGGCGTGGATACCAAGGACAGGTACGGGACCCGGGAAGGGACAAACAACTCGGAGCATTATGGCTGGGCATGGATACGCGCTAGGTACCGGGAAAGGACAGACAGCTGGGAACGTTTACAGAGACATAAAGCATTAACAAACAAACAGTTAACATCAACAACAACAACAACCTGGTAGAGACAAACTTGCATCTGGGAATTTATTCCCCACAAACCCCTTCCCTTGCACAGGCACAGGAGCTGCTGACCCCGAGTGGGGTCAGCCCTGGGCTGGCAAGGAAAGGACGCACAGAGCAGCCCCAGCAGCACAGCACGGGCTCTGCACAGCACCACGAAGCCCCTGGCAATGAGGACAGCAAATTAGAGTTCTTTAAATAATTAGGACCTCTTCAGGAAAGAGAGTATGGTCCTCAGACGGCCTGATCTTCACTTAATCCCTGCAAACAGACACCTCTGGTTAGGAGGATTGGTTTCTTCTGGAGGGGAGCAGAATGAGGGCTTTGCCTGGCAAGAATGAAATAACATCTGGTGCTGTGTTTCCTAAAGCCAGGGAGCCCCTGACTCCTGTCCCCAGTGTAATGCTCATCCTCCTCACTCCTCATCCCAGCACCACCTTCCCATCATTAGCATCTGAGCTGGAGCACCCCGTGGTCAGCACAGCCCTGGCACACATCGTGCCAGAGCCAGAGAGGAGCCCCGAGCCCCGGGACAGGCTGGCAGGAGGGGCAGTGGTGGCAGGAGCTGCCCTCGAGGGCTCAGTGACAGCTTTGTGTCACCGGCTGGGTGGGCAGCAGGTCTGCTCCTCACCCCCTGTGCCCCTGACACAAATTGGAGGAGCCACATCAGTGACACAGGGCTCTCAGTTAATGAGCAGGGACACTAATGAATCTGTGTCTTACCTCCGTGTATCCTCTGCCTCCAGGACAGCCCCGGGGCGCCTCAAGCAAACAAACAAAGCAAACACGAAGGAAACATGTCTGTTAGGGCTTGCCAGCACCTGGGCTGTGCACCCCTTCCCCTGGAGCTGGCTTCATTCAGGGCAATGTACATTCAAAGCAGCAATTTATACACACTCATAGCAAATATTCTTGCTGATGATTTTCTGCAAGATTTGCCAGGGCTTTTATCAAAACCGAAAGTGAGGTTTCTTTTTTCCTGTTCTCTCTATTTTTTTTTTCCAAAATGCTAATTTGCATAATGAGATTCGTCCCTCCCCCAAGATCTACACAGTTTTCTGTGTTGATGAAGATCAGATTTGGCTGAAAATAATTTTGATGGAAAATGTTCAGCTGTCTCTGCAGCAGGATAAAGCCCTGACAGAGCCCTGCCATGCAGAAGTGCTGGCATGACCAAATTATTTTGCTTTAAGAGGCAGCAAGAGAAGAGCCCCTGGCAAGGAGGGAAGAGCCCTTTCAATCCCAGCTGCATTCTTGGAGAAGCCTTGGAGATGTAGGAGTCCCACTGAAGTGTTTCAAAGCACCAGCCTGCCCTAGTGAGGAACACTGGCAGTTTTCTGGCAGTTTTCTTTCCATGCTGACCCAGCTGGGTGGCTCTGAACACACCTTCAGAGAAATGCAGGACAGGGGGAGGATGCTGATGAGATGCAGGGTCCCGAGAGGTTTGGCACCTGGACAAGGACATGGTCAAGGAGAAGGAGGAGCCACCAGCTCTTTATTTTCCTAACCCAAGTATTTTTTGCAATGGTCCACTCCCAAGAGGTTTTTTGGGAGCAGTAGCCCCAAAGTTGGAATCACAGCACTGACAGGGAGTGTGGGTGGAATGCTGGATCAGGTGGGATGGCTCTACAGAAGAGATGAGGTGTGTGCTGGAGCTGCCACAGCAGGAAGGGACATCTGCAGGTGCCAGGGAGGTCTCATCAGTCTGCACTCCTTTGATCCAGAGGGAATTCTGTCTGCTGGGAGTGAGAGAACATCGTACAGAGCAGCACATCTGCAGGAAGCCAAGGTGGAAGGGCAATGGAGCAAGAACAAGGCAGTTTTGTGGGGAACACTGGGCTGAAACAACTGGAGGTGACACCCTGAGGTGACAGCTGCCAACAGGCAGAACATCTCAGATATCAGTGTTACCTCAGGCCTGCATCTGAGCAGGGCATCAAACAGCTCTGGAAATAGGTTCTGGGACCAAGCACTGTGATCAGCCCATGCTGCCTCATGAAATTCCCTGGTTTCTGCAGCAGGATGGATCCATCCAAAGTTCCATCCAACTCCCTGAAAGGTGGCTTTGGTCAGGTGGGGTTGGTCTCTTTCTCCAGGCAGCACTGACAGAACCAGAGGACACAGTCTTAAGCTGCACCAAGGGAAATATAGGCTGGATATTAGGAAAAAGTTTTTTACAGAAAGAATAATAAAGTACTGGAATGGTCTGCCTGGGGAGGTGGTGGAGTCACCATCCCTGGATGTGTTTAAAAACAGACTGGATGTGGCACTTGGTGCCATGGGTTAGTTGAGGTGTTGGGGTGTGGGTTGGACTCGATGATCTTGAACATCTCTTCCAACCTGGTGATTCTGTGATTCTGTGAATTCTGTGATTTCTGTGAATTCAGTGAATTCTGTGACAAGTGGGGGTGGCAGGGGGGTGGCAGAGGTCCCCACTGTCCCTCTGGACCTCACACACCTGGCAGGGCTGGCTCTGCAGTGATGCTCTGCCTCATCTCACTGCACCCAGCCATGGGGAGCAGCAGGGAGGAGGGAACTGTCTCTTTGTATATTTTGCACTGCAACTTTTTGGGGTGGAAAATAGCTCTAAGCACCAAAGAAGAGAATTAAAGTGCATTTTAATGATATGTGTCTTACGTCTCAATGAGCATCTCAGATTACAATATCATTTGGCTTCATGTGAGGAAATCCAGCCAGTGAAAAATCTCCCATCATCTCCTTCTACATTAATACACATATTTATGTTTTAGAGCTTAATTTCAACTGTTATACTTTTTCAGAAGTAATTAAACCAGGTTTCAAATGAGGAAATAACCTCATGTACTCCCTGTACCAACCACACATGAATACTAAAGAAAGTGGTCAGAAACAGATCTATTTGTGAAAAAAATTATAAATTAATTAGATGCAGTTTTTCTTCCCTGCAGCTTCATTCAACCTTTATATCAAAAACGACATGAAATGCATCTGGGTTCATTTGTTTAAAAATTTCCTTTGAACACATCTCCATCTCCATTTAAATTAAAAAATGACTTAGCACAAAGAATAACAAAAAGCCTTCTGTGCAGGAATACAATGAGTAATGAACTTCAAATCATATCTGCATGAATAATTGTCAAGTTGGATATTGTTTTTCCATATGACCTGTTTTATTCTAATTATTATATTTTTCCTGGCTCTGATTTTATAAACAGTGGCACCTCTCCCCTTAGCTGGCTCTAAAAGAGGTTCGTTTAATCTTTGACATTTCCTATTTCACAGGCTGCTTTGCAAGTGTCACACAATAGAGCTTTGTTGGTCTCAGTTTAATTAACACCATTTCTTTGCTTGAAGTAGCAGAGGCAGTGACACTGCAAAAAGTTCCTTTTCTGCTTGAAAAATAATACAGTGTCAGTGAATAATTAAAACATACAAATCATCAGAATTAATTAACATCCTGGACACTTTTAAGTGCTTAAGTGTCTTTATTTCTGGACATTTCATTTGAAAGTGTTTTTGGAGACTGATAGAATTAGCAAGTGTCACTTTGGTGATGCTCTCCAGGGTCACTCACAGGAACTCTCCCATTTCCCAGCAGCCAGGTGAGAGGCTCGAGGTCACTGGATGTGGAATCCTGGTCTCTGTCTCTTCTGAATATGCAAAGCCCCCGATCTAGCACAGCTCCCCAAGCCAGGCTGTTGCAGCACTTGGAAAAATGAACCCTGGAGGAGCCAACAAGATTCCAGTGCAGTTAAGATCCTCTCTGGTTTTCTGGTTTCTCCAGGAAAAAACAGAAGCTGTGCCTAATTTCCAAACAGTGCTGTACCAGCCATAACTGAGAAAGCCCAGAGAGGATTCTCTCATCACTTCACCATGGACTGGAGACCCCCCAAGCCTGCTCCCACCCTGTCTGCACAGCACCTTGGGCTCCCAGTCCCCGATTCCTGAGCAGTTCCCACGTGCCTGCCCAGTGACCCATCAAAACTCAGCGTAGCCATTCCCATACACCATTCCCATCAATGTTTATTGGGGCAATTTCCACCCATCTGAATAATAGAAATTACAGATGAAAAAGCCAGGCAGCAGCAGGAAGAAAATCAGGTGTTGCAGTTCTAAGTCGAGTGCCTGGAAGTGGCTGCTCTCCTCCTGAAATGCAGCTTTGTGCCTTTCATCCAATTGCACCTACTTGCTCCAAACCAGTTCTTCTTCCCCTTTCATGAGTGCACTTTTCAAATGATAATGTGCTGGTGTCGTGACCTTGCTGAAGCAGAGGCTGCCTTACTAAAGGTATTAATGCTTTTCATCTTCACTTCTGAGTCCCAGAAGGGTTTGCTGGCTTTCTCTGAATGTTTCAAACACATTGATGTCACTGTAGATATGAACTCATCCCTTTCTGGCTATAATATGATAATCCACCACCAATCCATGTGAATTTTGGTTTCACAGCCATCGGGGCTGTGCAGCACCCAGGCAGCCCAACCCTGCCCATCAGACTGGGATGCTCCACAGCAACCTGCCACCACTGCCCTTGGGCAGCACACACACCGTCCAGGACAGAGATTTGATATTTTTCTATATATCCACCCTCCACTCTGTTTTTCCTCTGCCGTCCCTGTCACGGGAACAGGAAATCTCTCCACCTTTTACACCAATAATTTACCTTTTTTACGTTGAACTGGGGAGGCTCCTGAGAGTCCCCAAAGCTGTGTCAGAGCACATTTTAACCTACAAAAGCTCAGCAAACCTGTCCCCAAGACACACCCAGCTCTGACCTCTGAACAGGTTTTCCAGGAAGACTTCACCCTGGGATGGGTGGTCTCGCCATCAGAGGCAATCTCAGCAGGAGTCCTTTCCTTGTGCTCCTTTGTGGAAAGCTCAACTTTTCAGATAGGAAAGGTGGACATTAACACCTCAGTGTAAAACTGGCGATACAGAATCAACAATAAATTTATTGTCTACCACAGTCTCCAGCAAAAAGCTCTGAAAAGGAGGCAATGTTTTCCTTAGATAACTGATAATAGTCTGGGTATAATGTGCAGCCAATTTAATACTTAACCACTTTATGCCTATAGCAGGTGTTTGTTTAAGAGAGATTTCACAGTACAGAGAGAGGTAAATAGCCGATTTCTCCCTTTAATGGGCCTCAGGCTCATTAAACAACATTTCACTTTCTCCTGCACAAGGTTTTTATTCATTAAAGGGATTCACTCTATTTCCAAGGGTGTTTTTTTCTCCTTTATTGACATTTCACCTAATGTGCTGAAAGTTGTGTATCTAAGTGGGGGACAGGCACACAGTGCCTCTGCTCTCAGCCTGGGTGCACTTCTACCTCCACAAGTGGCTCCTCTCACTCTAAGAACACAACCTGACAAATTTCATGTTTTCTGGATTAATTCTTTTCTGAAAAACAAATTATATCTTCAAAAGGCTGTATTTGCAACCTCAGAACAGTCATGTCAGCAGCCCCAGACAGGCGTCGAATTTGCTTTTGAGATGGACCAGCTCAAATTTCAAAATTGAAAAATCTCCACCAAATCTTTGAGTTCTGTTTCATTTTTTTTCCCAATACTGATAATTTTTCTTCTCTTGCCTTCAAAATCTGTGCATGAGCCTGTTTCTTCAGGATAGGACTCTGGAATGGGAACAATTTCAGGTGCACACAGTAGGAATTACCAGGGCAAGAAAGAGTGAAATAAGGAAACCATCAAGCACTGAAGGATGCAGTAAGTGCTCTCAGACGTGTCATCTGGGGTTTTTTATCTCTTAAACTGACAGTTCTTCCTCAGGAGACTGCCCTTGCCCACACTTGGCCAGCCTGAGCCTGTTTGTGAGCCCCCATGGCCATCACGTGTTTATTTACACACATGGAACTCAGGTGTCCAGGCCAAGAGGACAGTGCTGAAACTTTGTTTGAGCATGTGGGACTCTCCCTATTGTTTCAGCATTTCTCCTCACAGGTCTGGTGTTGGATCCCAGAAATCTGGGGGTTTTTGAGCTTTCTGTGCTTTCTGGCACTGACCCCCTGGAGAACACTGCTTTTGACCTGAAGCCTTGGAGAAGGTTCCAGATTTGAGTGATGGTTTTAAAATCACAGATGTGTAGTTACATAGAAGTGTGTGATTTCACATGGTAAAGGGTTTTAAATGTGAGGTTTTTTAGAATATAGTAACAGGTAAGGGATAAGACAGAGGATTTTGGGTGGTGTCTCTTTCAGTGTTCATCTTCCTTCTTCTTCATGGTTTCAGGCAGTAGTTTCTGGTTGGATAGTCAGTGCTGCACTGAGGGTCATGAGAATTTAGTTATTGGGTTAAAAGTATAAATAATATAGATGTTAATTCTCTATTAAACTGTTTAGCTTTAAGAGACCTTGTAGCAGCTGGATCTTTCTCCATTTTCCTTGCTTCTAGCAGGTGACTAGAGGTGTTGCTGAACTTTCTGTACTTTTGATAAGATTTAATAAACAACAAGCCCAAACACGAGAAAATTCATTTTTTAATCCTGGCTCTGAGTGAAGGCAGAAGAGACTGAGATAAAGCACTAATTAAGAAGTGCAAAACACCACCACTTTACAGTCTGGGACTCACAAAACCAAGAGATTCCCATTCACAGCTCTTCTTCCTAATCACACAGCCAGTGGCATCCCTTGCCACCCCAAAGCAGCTTTTGTTCTGACATCTGGAGCCAGCCCTGGCATGGACCAGAGGAGAAGGTGTCCTCTGCAGCCCCAAGGCCAGCAGGGAGCCAGCAGAGCCACAGGATAGGTCACAACGTCTTTGAGTCACCCTGCCCAAAAATCTGCAGCTACACAGTAAGGACCAGGCAGGATGAAGCCAGCTGCCCTGGCAGGATTTGTCCTTCAGAAAATCCAGATATCCAGATGCAAGAAGGATGTCTTCTGCACTCCCCTCTGCTCTTTCATCACCCTCTTCTCACCATGTCCTGCTGCTTCTGCTCCTGGAGGTTAATTTAAAGAGAAGCCATGAGGGCTCCTCATTCCTGATCTCCTAATTCTCTGATGTTCACAGGGTCTTGATGGGATTTGCTGAGCTAAAAGGCACCAGAAAGGCAAGAATTAGAAACAGCTAAAGGTCCACTAGTACAGACAACTCCAGAGACACAACCTGGAGTAAACATGGGAAGCTTTTGGAAAACCATAGAATCACAGAATCTAAGATTTAAGATGATCAAGGACAAGCATCAGCTAGCACCACCACCATGTCCTCAAGTGCCACATCCACTCACTTTTTGAGCACTTCCAAGGATGGTGATTCCACCACTGCCCGGGGCAGCCTGTGCCAGGGCTGGACAACCCTTTATGTGAAAAAAGAATTCCTAATATCTAATGCAAACAACCCTGGTGCAAAATACTACATATTTTGCTGGTTATCAAAATTAATTTTACTGCCAAAGAATTCAGCCCAAAAGACTTATTCCCCTGAAACCTGCTTCATGTCTTCTCAACTCACTCATGGTGCAATAATAGCTCCAAATAAAACCCCCAAATCCCGTGTGTGAGCACTGCATGAGCTGAGGACAGTTTGTACCCACGTGGGTTCAAAGGTGCAGCTCCTGAGCCACCATGGGGCTGTGGAAGCAGAGATGAGCTCCTGTGGAGTCTTTGGCTTCACACTGTAAAGAATAAAAGATCAGATGCAGCAGCTCACCCACACCATCTCCAACTCCATTCACTGGGATCAAGGTGGTTTCTTCTGAGGAAAAGAAAAGCAGTGAACTAGAAAAAGAGCTTTGAATTAATGGCTCTATAATTTGGCAGTGGGATTTGAAAATTCCAGATCAAAGAGAGATTACTGGTCCAGATAAAAGAAAATACTGCAAGTGATGCCTAGAGGAGCTGGAACAGAGGCTACACACAGAGTTAAGGGGAATAAAATGGGTATTTATTGAGAGGCCTACAAAAGCCACACCCTAGCAGTATCAGTGCCACAGTCATGGCCCCTGCCTGGATGGCTCCAAGATGGAAGCAAAGGAGAGCTTGGTCACAAAATCTCACATTTTTATAGGTTTTGGTTCATTTGCATGAACCCACCTTCCTCTTTCCACGTTGTTTATGCTTAGGGCCTGAAGTTTGAAGAAATTGTCCTTGAGTTCTTAACTGGAATAGGATTGTTTTGTCTTCATCACCCTAGCACATCAGAAAAGCACATCCAAGCAGAATAGAAAAACTTAAAACTTAAGGCATCAAAAGAAACAGATGCTCCATGTTTGCACACTTGGCAGAGCAATGGAACAAGGCAGGAACAGCCAGACCAGCCCAAGGTCTTGATGAGGGCTGGGTCTGCCACAGCCTCCACCACCAGCAACTCACCTCAGCAGCTTAATAAAAACTCCAAGGAGCAATTCTCATGTGTCCTTTATGGCAGAGTTTAAGATTAGTTTGTTGTCTAAAATTCTCACAACTTCAAGGCTGCAGGAAGTAAACAAATACTGGAGGAGACAAATTGTGATGGCACCATCACTGCTAGTGGGATGCTCAATTCTTTCCCACCAGATGCCAGCCTTTCCCAGGATTAAATTTCCTGCAGTGAAGAGTTTTGCAGGTCCTTTGTGAGAGGAAAAAAAAATAATAAAAGTTTGCCCCATTCTTTTTTCCTGAAGAAGAAAGGCCTGGGAAAAGCCTTGTGAGAATGAAAAGATGACAATTAAGAGGATGCTGACTTAGCTCTTCCAGCTACAGCACTTTCTTGTTTGAACACATTTGAGCTTTCTTTTTCCTTCAAAGCTAAACAGAAAAAAAATCAATTATTTTTTGGGGATCAAATAAACAATTTATTTCCATTCACCCCTGAGACTGCCAGGTTTGTGTCAAGCAGTTGACAGTGATCCCAAAACGAGAAATATTTCATAGAATCAGAGAATATGTTGAGTTGGAAGGAACCTAAAAGGATCAAGTCCAACTCCTGAAATCACATACTGGTGGTTTTTTTGCACAGATAACCCAGCACAAACTGTGGGCTGGTTCCTCCCTCACTCCCTTCTGTGACCTCTTGCTGAAGGAGGCACAGCTCACACCTGGTTTGTGTCCCTGCCTGACCCCTCAGCTGAGCTCCACCTGCCTCTCTGAGCCCCATCTCGAGGGCTCCAAGGATTTGTGAACTGGGGGCTTTCAGCTGCTGGAAAAGATGGAACACACCAAACATATGCCTGCACATATCTGTGGATTCATCAGTCTGTTTAAGTTGAGAAATCATGGGAAAACTCAAGTGAATACAAGGATTTGTTTGGTTTAAGTTAAATTCTTCTTTTGCTTTATTTTTGCTGCTTTTTTTGTGTGTATTCAGTCAAATCAAAAATTATTTATTTATGTTTTTTACCTCAGCCAAGACAATGAATTCATAAAACTCTGGTTATTTTCACCTCACCAAAATGCTTTGATGGAGAGCTGTGGCCTCAAGCCAAGGGATGCACAAGAAATCAGGGATATGCCCCTCTCCAGGCAGCTCCTGTGAAATCCCCCTTTTTCACCATGACCCCCTCATGTGACAAAGGACCTTCTCATCACTGCCCACCCAAACCCTAGGAAACAGAGCTGAATTTATTGAGGAAATCTAGAGAGGCAGGAGCCTCCACTCTGGAGATGCAGAGCCAACTGTGATCCCAAATCCCCTCATCAGGAATCATGCCTGGAGCAGGTGATGATTCAGGACCAGCAGTGGCCATTGCAGCTTCAGAGGTTCCAAATCAGGAATCCACTGGCAAAAACCATGGAATGGGTTGTAAATTCCCCCTGTTTTCCCATGCCTGTCCCTGCTGCCATCTGTGAGTATGGAAAGCACCGCAAGGGTTTGGCAGCATCGAGGAAAAGCCCACACCCAGGGCTGGTGACACACCAGGGTGGGAGTGTCACCTTTGGGAGGATATTGCTTCACTTGGAAGGGCCTCTACATCGAGAGGCTGTTACTTCAGAGTTTCTTAGGAAGTCGGGCTCTGATTTTAAGAGATAAAATATTTGGAAAAAAAAATCAGGAACCAGAGCTTTAAATAGACACAGAATGTCTGAAGTGATGAAATCACAGGGAGAAACACAAAATCATCAACTCTGAGCAGTGCCCTTGCACCCTCAGTCTGAGTCAGGGGACCAAAATGACTTCATATGTCACACTGTGCCCACAGCAGCAGCCACAGCGTGACCGTGTCTGCACCACTGTGAGTCACTGCTGGGGACACAGGGACAGGCTCTGCCATGGCTGGGACATCTCCCTTTGTACTTGACATCAGTGGAGATGCTCGCAGGACAAGCATGGCTGTCTCTTATCCTCATGTAGTCATGGATTCCAAGGCCAAAAGGCTTGGCCAGCCAGCCTGACCTCACACTGGCCACAGCACAGAGCTCTGGGTTCAGGTTTGATAATCTGGAGAAGTGTCCACACTTGATTTACAGCTGAGGGGCAGGGCCCAGCTGCTCTGGAGTCTGAATGGATGTGAAGGATGCAAAACCCACTTCCATCACAGCAGCCATCAGAACAGCCACAACAGACCAGAGTTTCCAGCTCTGAGATATTTCAGTCTAAACAGCATTTCAGTGCCTTTCATTACATCAGTGAGCCCAAATCTGCCTGGTGTTAATTTGGGATGGTTGTGTTAAAGTTTTGTCAATCAGCTCCTGCAAAGGAGTGCTTGGCCAGCAGCTGGGGCCACCTGTCCTCACAAGTGGCCAGGAGCTGGGGTCACCTGTCTTTACAGGTGGCCAGCAGCTGGGGCCACCTGTCCATATGAGTGGCCAGGAGCTGGGGTCACCTGTCCTTACAAGTGGCCAGCAGCTGGGGCCACCTCAGGTGCCTGCATCCTATGGGCCATGGGTTGGTGTTCAGTACAGTTTGCTGGCCAGACACATCAGGTATAGGCTTCATCCTGGGGGAAGAAAAAGAAGAAAAGAAAGAAAAAAAGAAAGAANGGGAGCCATATTTGCATACTGACACAGAGAAATAAACTTGGCTTTTCTCTGTGCCACAGGCTCTGCAAGATGCTCAAATCCCAGAACTGCCCCCTTACAGGGGGATTTCTCCCAATCCCAGCATTAGTGACAGCCCTGTCCCTGCACTGCTCAGCAGGAAAGGTCAATCCAGTCACTAATCCCAGGGCAAACAGTGGCAAAATGTGTCTGGGGCAGCGAGTGCAGCTTATCTGTGTTTGTGAGGAGGTGTCACCTTGCCAGTGCAGGTGTGAATCAACAGTGAATACTGGATATATTCAGTGTATTTCACTCCTTTCTCTTCCTTGTTCACAAATGCATTTGCTAAAGCTCAGGGCAAATATTTCCCCTCTGCAAAATCAACCATGTAAGGGAGGCCAAACAGAGCCTTTCCATGTGCAGCCCCCAGCAAGGGATCTTCTGGACTGTCTGTTCACACCAGGATGTTCCCAGGCCTGCCCTGGGAATGCTTCCCCTCTGCCCCTCTGCCCCTCTGTCCCTCTGTCCCTCTGTCCCCCTGTCCCTCTGTCCCCCTGTCCCTCTGCTTCTCTGCCCCTCTGTCACTCTGTCNAACCCACTTCCATCACAGCAGCCATCAGAACAGCCACAACAGACCAGAGTTTCCAGCTCTGAGATATTTCAGTCTAAACAGCATTTCAGTGCCTTTCATTACATCAGTGAGCCCAAATCTGCCTGGTGTTAATTTGGGATGGTTGTGTTAAAGTTTTGTCAATCAGCTCCTGCAAAGGAGTGCTTGGCCAGCAGCTGGGGCCACCTGTCCTCACAAGTGGCCAGGAGCTGGGGTCACCTGTCTTTACAGGTGGCCAGCAGCTGGGGCCACCTGTCCATATGAGTGGCCAGGAGCTGGGGTCACCTGTCCTTACAAGTGGCCAGCAGCTGGGGCCACCTCAGGTGTCTGCATCCTATGGGCCATGGGTTGGTGTTCTGTACAGTTTGCTGGCCAGACACATCAGGTATAGGCTTCATCCTGGGGGAAGAAAAAGAAGAAAAGAAAGAAAAAAAGAAA